>RCHF01003067.1:0-58955 GCA_003987895.1 Neonothopanus nambi | reverse complement strand
AGACCTCGCGCGCCTCTCCTACACTTCCATACAGTTCTGCCAAGTCGCAGAGAGGCACCTTTATCGTCACGTCGCCATTGCGCCTGCCCGCGGCAATGTGGCTGTCGTCCTTACGCTTGCCAGGAAGCCTCAAGTCGCCCGTCATGTCAGGTCCTTTTCTATTGACCTCGACTCATACACCACTCTTTTGCGCTCCTATTACCACAAACTTGCGCGCGCAATCTCGTTCATGACTCAACTCGTCTCACTTCATGTTTTCGTGGACCCGGGCGCAACCTGGATTCTTCAGGAGATCCAGACTTCTTTTCCTCGTTTGCTGCACTTTGCTTGTTCATTTTCCTTCGACTCTCACGTCTCAAGCTTCCTTCAGCGTACGCCCGCGCTTCTAGAACTCGAAGTGGATTCCATACCCTCCCCTCATCAGCAATCTGTGGCTCTACTCTCCGAGTCATCAATTCCTCGCCTGTCACAGTTCATTGGCTCTTCCCAAGCTGCGGTGGCTGTTGTGCCTACTCGCCCAGTCCACAGCATTCATCTTACGTCCGGGGACTTGACGGAGGCAGTCGTGATGCGACTTGCAGACTCCTCGGCTCCCGTAGCTGTCCTTGGAGCTACTACGAGCTCTACTCCAGCAGCGCTTCTCAATCTGTTATCAGAAAAGATGCAACATCTCGTATACTTGCGATTGATGACAACCTACAACTTCTCCGAAGCACCTAATGTCGTAAGTCGCCTTTCATTTGTTTCATGTTCCTCACATCATCGGAGGCTTTTCAGGACTTTTATGAACGTGTGGCTAGCAGCCTTAACGCTTTACCCGATCTGCAGGGTTTCGAGCTGTGCGGCATGCATTGGGGTTCTCACAAGAGGGACGAAGACGAAACTAAAAGGGTTTGGCAGTCTCAACCTCTTGGCTCAGATGTCGCTGCGGCAGCGGACGACACCCTAGATATTGATGTTTATTCTGACTTGTTTTTCGCATACTGATAATCCTCTCTGCTTTGTTATCGGTTTTCGTAGATCACTCTAGTCCGCATGATAATAGACCCGTAGAAGAGTATTTTTGCGCGTAATTCCCTGGCTTCTCCCTATAATACACCATACAATATTGACATACTTGTAAATGGCACATGTAAAGCTTTATGTAGTACAATTGCAGGAATTATCCGAAATGAATTTACTTTCAGAGTAGCGTTGAGCCATGAAACCGGTAATAAGGCGGTTCAATTCATCTTCTTTCAACTCGTCGGCTTTCGGAGTCGAGGGTCGTCCGTGTCACGTATATTCAACGTGGTCTACCCTCAGGGACGTGAAACATCGAGACAAGGACGCGAGACCAGCAAGATATTGGTCCCAGCTTTGACACTGTCAGGGTCCAAGGAGTATGCGGTTACTAATTTATGTAAATGAGTCAGACACCCACGTGGACGATTCCACCAGATAAGCGCCGACAAACCTCTTTCCTTCTGATGTCAACGAGCAAAACAAGGGCTCCCAATGAACTAGAAAGCAAGCTGCACCAAGCTGCTCTTGCAACTCCCAATAATGTATGTAAATGACTGCTCTCAATGTTGAAACTAGCTTGAACTTATCCTTTAGGAATTGACGCCCAAGCAAGCTGAATCTATCATCCCAGACGCGAAGACGCGACAAAAGGCACTCAACTTCCTCTTGGCTGTTGGGCTATTCAAAACACTTCAAAATGCAAAAGGTCAAATTAGCTTCAGGGCGGTGACTAAGGGCGAAATAAATGCGTACGTCGTACGCATTTTCTCCTTCGGACTCACTAATTCAGATCGTATATACAGGACGAAAGACCTCACCGGTGAAGAGAATCTTGTCCTAGGACATATTAAGACTGCCGAGAATGAAGGTACTGAAACTTAGTCCATCCACCTTGAACATTTTTAATCAGGCTGCAGGCATATGGACGAAGCATCTCAAGGCAAAGACCAACCTCCACCAGACGATTATCGACCGATGCCTCAAGACGTTAGTGCAAAAGAAGCTGATTAAACGAGTTCCATCGGTTCAGGTCCGCCCATAATATCTCCACTTCTCGAAGTCTGATGGCTGAATGCTGCTCGGCAGCATCCGACTCGCAAGATATATATGCTTGAAGGTCTCGAGCCGTCCATAGCTCTTACTGGTGGCCCATGGTACACAGACAATGAACTGGATACTGAATTTATCGAAACTCTTATGAAAGCATGTTTCAAGTTCATTCGAGACCTGGTATGTTATGGAACTTTTTTATGCCGAAAGTATTTTTGACACTGCTATTTTTTTTTCTCAAGAGCTTCCCGAAACACCGTGGGCAACAAGCTGAAGGCGCATTATATCCGATATCCAAGTCGCCCCAGTATCCGACCGCACAACAGGTCCGAAATGCCCTACGGCAGGCACGTCTTACAGAAACAGATCTATCAGTTGAGCACGTAGAAATGCTTCTCAATGTCCTCGTTCTGGATGGTGAAATAGAGAAGGTTCGTCTGGATTTATTTTGTTCTGCTCAACTGAACTGATTTCTATCCTCTTCAGCTTCCTGCGTTCGGTACTTCCTTGTGGGATTCAAGTGCCTTAGATGGTGATGACTCCGCGGACGAGCGGACTGAAAAAAAGCGAAAGCATCGTTCTTCAGACACTGAGGACGACGAAAGTTCAAACAAACGCAGGAAAAAGAAGAAAAAACGTGCCGCAGAAGAGGATTCTGATTCAGATGGACCAGCCTCCAAAAAATCTAAACGAAAGCGAGCTTATGATTCTGACAACTCCAACGAGGCCTCATCAAAGACGAGCAAGAAAAAGTCGAAGAAAAAGAAAGTAGAAGATTCAGAAGATTCAGATTCGGAATCCAGCGACGATAATGGTCCTTCCAAGCGCAGGGTTCCGAAGAAAAAGAACAGGAAGAGTAGAAGCTCTTCCAGCGACGATTCGAGTGATTCCGACACTGACAGTGAGCGGGAACGCCGAAGTAAATCAAAATCAGTGAAGCGTTCTCCTTCACCGCATCAACCATTTTCGTTCGATGAATACGACGAAACTGGTGGAAGTGTTTATAGGGCTGTCAGGCAAGAACGTCTGAACCTTGGATGGACCCAGGCTCCGTGCAGCATCTGTCCTTCGTTTGATTTTTGCAAGGACGGCGGGCCTGTTAATGCTCGGGATTGCGTGTATTACAGTGACTGGTTGCTAGGAAGCACTGTGTCTGCCATAGAAGACACCGTATAGTGTACAATCTGGTGTGTTGTTATATGCTATCTTATGTATTGTCTACTCCTATTAATTCTCATTTTGAACAGATACAGAATACATCTACATGCTCTGTTTGAGTTCCTGAAGTGCGTGTTCAACGAATGAGTTGGCCTTGAGTTGTGACAGCCATGGCTTTGGAGCCGTTTCGGAAATCACCACTGTTTCTGTGTCGCCCAGGAATTCGGCAACTACGCCGACGTAAAGACCATCTTCTTCCTTCAGCTCAAACTTACTAAATTTCCATCCTCGTGGTATCTGGCCGTCAATCCGCACTATGTCAGTCGTTACACTGAACTCTACTCGACAGAAGTCAAAGCCGAGTCCAATGCCAAGGGCTTTTGTATATGCTTCCTTCAAGGTCCACATCCAGAAAAATCTCTTAAGGCCTTCCTCTTGTGGAACAGCTGGGGACAGTAACTGCCGCTCCACGGGTGTAAGCTGGCAAGGCTAATCAGCTGCTGGATAACGCTGGCACATCGGAGTTACCTGTTCCCAGAATGTTTCAATGAATGCACGGTACGTGTCGCGGCTTGGGAGCTGGACCTTCATCACGTCGATGCCAATACTGAATGCTGGAGGATGCTCCTTTCCGGGTGCGAAGGCCATCACTACTGAGTTATTGTCGTGAGATATATTGTATGCGATAGGTGGATCAACATTGGGAGTAGTCTAGGAGCAGAATATACATGAGTTGAGTCAGAAGCCTTCACGGGCGCTATAAAACTCCCTATATATGGTTTGCCGGCCTCTGTAGCAGAGAACGACATCGCGTATGGGGCGATACCTCGCTCTTTGAGTAACATTCGTGGTAGGAGTTGTGCGATGAGCCCTCCTTCAAGCAAGATAGATCGTTCAGCAACCCAGCAATGTCATGAAATGAATTTTGCTTACTGCACGCATCTTCACGCCGGTAAAATCTCCTGATTTTTGCAGAACTTGTGGTATCTAGCAGAAGAAGGCCCTGCTGATACAGCTAACTCCACACAGAAGTTGAAAAAAAGGTCTGCAGATCATATTCACATATCTTCTCACCTCCTCTGTGAAGAGAGACGGTTCGTATGTGACTGCCCACACTTCCATATCAAATTCGCTAGGTAGAGGTTGTGGTCGAAGATTCGGAGATTAGATAACATTGCGATAGCTTTTGGCATAGCGTTCAGCATCTCGTTCTCGGAGTTCCCTCAGCCACCATGGCCCCGACATTCGTCACCCTGGGCATGTTTATCATTGACGAGTTTTCGTATGCGGATGAAAACGGAAACCCAACTCAGGGCCAGTTTACTTCTCAGGAAAGATATGCTCATTCCTCAAATGATATCGCGTTCTAAATAGTTTGAATATGCAGATCGGGGGTGGAGGCACTTATGCTGCTGTAGGGGCACGCATCTGGTTCGATTGAGCTGGTATTTCTCGATACTGTGTCGGTCTGCTCATGCTTCAGATTTCTATCCAGGATGCCTCCCGAAAGAGTAGGAATGATAGTGGACAAAGGTCACGACTTTCCACCTCAGATACAACATTATTTAGAATCATATGGGAAGGAAATATGGCTCTTTCGAGATCAACCCGAAGCCCTAACAACACGTGCACTCAATTCGTACAGGGGTGATTCTAGAGGGTGCTTCAAGTGTTTTCTTCCAATGTCCAGCCGTTGACAACGCATCCCAGTTTCGAATATCTTACACCTCGGATTCGCATCACCCCTCGGGACCTGAGCGATACAAAATTAGCCAGACCTGAGATGTTGCATTTCATCTGCTCGCCTGCCAGAGCGTCAGTCATCATGTCGGAAGTGCAAGATGTAGAAGGATGGAATCCAATTGCCATATATGAGCCGATTCCCGTTAGTCTGTGGCTATAGTGTTTCCCATGTTATTACATTGACTCTGTTCCTCAAGGATCGATGTGTTCCTGATGAATTACCTGCGTTGATCAAGATACTGCCATCAATCACAATTCTGAGGTGAGTGAATTGCAGTACACTCAGCTAGCGATGTGCTTCCCAGAGTCTGTAGCCCGAATGCAGAAGAGGCCTATTCGCTATTATCACTTGCCCTCCCCGTTACCAAACCTGTCATTGAACAAGCTGCAGAACGGTTCCTCCAGCTTGGTACAAAGAATGCAGTGATCATTAGGAGCGGGAGCCTGGGGGCTTATGTCACAACTAGAGAATTCGGAGGAAAATGGATCGATGCTTACTGGACCGCTGAAGATGCCCATAAAGTTGTCGATGTGACCGGTAAGGAGATTTATTTCAACAGCGCGACGTTAACGTCGAGCTCGTTTTGTAGGCGGCGGGAATAGCTTCTTGGGTGGGCTCGGAGCCGGCCTCCATCTATCCAACAACGACGTATATGAAGGTAATTGCAACCACCTGACTTGCTTGCGCGACCCATGCTCACCATCAACACAGCTGCTTATTATGCAGCAATTTCCGCGTCTTTTATAATTGAGCAGGGCGGTTTACCAGCCCTAACCTCAATCGACGACAATGGCAATACGCTTTGGAATAATGATTCCGCACGGCGAAGATTGGAAGTATTGAAAAGCCGACACAGTGCAGGCAGTCGATAATATACATATACAGCCGTTAATGGTGATACAGATGGTGAACAAATAAGGATAGCATGCAAGACATATCATTGCGGTCCAGATTGAAATCTCGCTCGACTTTCAGCGAAGAGTCGTTCCTGCTCTGCAAGAAGTTCCTCTTCCGTCTTTCCAGATTGCTCGAATTTCGAAACTTTCTTTTCCCGGTCCTGGATGATCGCTGTCAAATGTATATGATTCCTCGAACATTCAGCTACGCACCTTTTGCTGTTGCTTATGATCCTTCAATACATCTTCCACCCCAGCAGTAAATGATTCAAACCCAAGTTGCTAAAATTATTCAACATACACATCCTAACCAGAATAAAGCGCAGTAAGCTTACTTTGAGCGCGGCGATGATATGCTCAGGAGCGATCGTTTTCTTCGACTCCTTCTCGCATATATCGTTTGCTTCGGATGATATTAGGTGTATGAACTCTGAGGAGACAGCCTTCAGTTAGTTTCGAGCCTAATCATGGAAAGAAAAGATCTAGCTGTTCACCTACACAACATTCTATCACTAGATCGCGAGTTTCCTTCGCACAAACCACATCTTTTGGAAGAAGTTCTAATCCACAGTGAGACGTTAGTATCGATGTGACTAGTAGACCGAAACACGAAACCTGTTATCATCTTTGCAACAGTTGCCTTGGGCAAAGAGAGATCGTCATCATTTGGAGGTGCGCCTTCACGGTCTGACATGACTTAGTCGCGAAGAAATACTATAGACTGGAACGGAAAACCAACAAGCTAATAACCAAATAATTGAAACTCCGCGCTCATTCGTCTCTATCAACACCATGTCTGCAGTGCGTATGCGCCATTTTCTTTTCATGAATTATCTTGTTCTTACTAGCTATTCGTTCTAATTCAACAGGTTAATCCGGTGAACCCGAAACCCTTTATGCAGGACCTCACGGGGAAGCCAGTATATGTGCGCTTAAAATGGGGATTAGAATACAAGGGTTTTCTCGTTAGCACGGATGGATATATGAACCTTCAGGTATGCTGGATTCCACGGATTGCATCTTTTTCTCTGATTAATATCTCCCGATAAGCTGGCGAACACAGAAGAGTTTCAAGATGGTCAATCCAATGGCGCACTTGGAGAGGTCTTCATACGGTACAGGTCTACTTGTTATTCAGACTTCACATCTCCTTACGCGTTTTTTCTTTTTTAATCAGATGTAACAACGTTTTGTATATTATAAGTCCAATGAACTCACTGCCGTTTGCCCTTGTCTGATTCGTTCTTGATTACAGGGAGGCCCCTCCGGAGTAAACACCCTTCGGTTACGTGCTAGTTGGTACCCTCTACGAAGGCCCAGCGTGCTGATCTCTTCAAAAAATATACGTATTTCCGGGCGCTTTTCATGTATTTTCTGTGCCATGATATCTACAACCTTGTGCGGCCCCGTATGCATTGCACGGCTAGCAATACTTACCTACATTGAGATGTCCACCATCTTTTCGATGGTCATCAATTATCAAGCATCAAGTTGTGCATTGCTCAAATTTGTTGTGATCAGTAGCTTCGTGTCTCGCATTATCCAGCCAAAGAGACTAAAGGACTTGTATTCGCCGACGCAGAGTGCTTTAGGTTAGCAGCCGGACTCAAACTGACATTTTGAAAGGTGGAAATGGACAATGCCCAATATCGGCACTCAGATTCCTTGCGCCTGCTTCCGTTCATAAATTATAATAAGTACACACCCACTAACAAATTTACTTACTACTGTCCAACTTCCAAGTTGCTTCCAAGCGAAAATGGGCGAGGTACCGACGTACCGTGTGTAGCATTGCTTACATAACAATAGACACTACTTGTGCACGTGGTATCCTAGAATCCCGAAGAAAATTTTGAGTCACCTTTACTCAGCTCCACAAGTACTTAAGCAGCCGTCACCTTGCCACGCTGCGCATTCGTACTTATCCACAGACTCACCAGCTACACCAAATTTCCATACATCGAAAAGGATGGCAAAATCACTCAGATCCAAGGTCAAGCGAAACTTTCGCTCAAAAAAGCGTGAAACGGGGGTATATGCAGCTACGGAGGCGGCACGACTGCATAGACTAAATACGAAGCTTCGGTCCATAGCTTCGAAAGACGTAGATGGCGATGAAGCAGTGAGAGATGTTGAGGATGAAGGAGAAGATAAACCAGGTTGGTACTGGTTCGCTACCTTTGGTCTTCTAGATCCGGAGGACATTTCGGTGGATAGCATGCATTCTTTGGCGATTGGCGCGCACCAAAACGCAATAATGGCTTGAAAGAATATCATCATCCTTCAGTCATCACACCTTTTGTGCTCGTCTGGATCATCATTGACATGTTTACCATTTTACAGTCGATGGACCTTCAGATAGTTCAAATAAGACTGAAGGTCTGTTTCCTATTCGACCTTTCCTATCATGCATACCCACATTTCTTTCTCCCCAGATTCGATGCAGGTAGACACACCGAACGAATCTTCATCTAAACGTATATCGACGCACGGGCCACGGGGTTCCAGACGTGAAGAATGGCGCCTTTCTAAAGGTCTTTCCGCACGGCCCTCACCGAAGGGAATGAATCGACAAGGTGGAGTAGCAGCGCGAAGGAAAGCTGGTAGATCGAAGAGGAGAAGATAAATGATGTTTTTTTTCGTTGTTTTTTTTACCAATCGCGGTTCTCTGTTCCATTATACATTCATCATACCCGTTCGTTTTATCAAGCACTATATATTACTGCATTATTTTACTTTGAACAGTACACATTTTGAGCGAGATTCAAGCTTAGATTAAATGATTAGTTGCACCCAGAAAACAAAAACTCGAGGACCTTGTACGTGAAAAGAGAATATATAAGACATGTACATACAGCTTAACTCCCAATTGTGTTCGAAGTGAAATTCGACGACTCCTTTCTACGCTCGTCACTACTATAACCGTTGTGGTCTTCATCTTCGCCCATGTCGATGGAAGTATGTCCCTTGCCATGAGGCGAATCCGAGTCACTGCTGGAGCTTCATAAAAAGATCCATTTCAAGCTCACGCGTTAACAGACGGAAGGGGAACAACATACGGAAATGCAGTCATGGTAATGTGCTCTGTCGTCACAAGTACTTCGGGACAAGTGAGTTTGGGAGACACGAAGGAAACGGCGAAAGGTGCATTACTTTGACGAGGAGGGCTACTAGATGATATTGCATTAGTGACCCCTGACGGTATGTAGACGTCGGTGGAGCTATAGTCCAGTAATCTCATGACGGCTCGACCGGATGCAATGGAGCTGTAGAGACAAATCATAATGAGCCCAGTCGCAAATCAAGTAACAGAAGCGTATATCTACCACACAGCCGCCGCTGGAATCTTTGAAAATGATCTGAGCACACGATGGATATGGATAAGCGATGAAACTCACTGTCGCTATGCTGAAAAACAAGGACTCGATCAGAACAAAAGGGTGACAGAAGAGAGACAGCATGCTCACACGTTCATGACCGCTAAAAAATGCAATGCGCAAGTAAATGATGAATGAAGTGGACGAAGAAGGTAATGGATCTTACTATTGAGGTTTAGAACATTCAAGACCTGAGCGAGACTTATGATGAGCAATTTTAATTAGCTATGAAGGTGAGACTCACAGCTGGTACACAATTTGCAGAAAAGGTCACCAGGAAGTAGACGAGCCCATCTTGGAAGAGCAATTTCCAAAGATCAGTTCGGGCGGTGTGTTTCGCGATCAATGCGACGGAAGTGTAGACAAGAATAACAAAATCGAAACCCATGGCTACCACAAATGATTAAGTAGAGATGATCTTGTGGAAGAGCTCAACGAAGACTTACTGAAAAAGAATGTGACATTCAAGAGAGAGGAATTGGTGTACGCAACAATACAAGCCTTAGAGTCGTCGTCCCACACGCTACGCACTATAAACATAGTGCGATAGAGAATGGCCCAAAATGCAAGACAGAGTGCACCTAAAGGGATGACTACTTTCAATTTGCGCTCCCACAGAGCGATCCTTCAGGTATTAATGTGAACGATGCGCAACAAAGCATGTTTATACACTTACGTTCGCAACATGAGAGACGTAGAGGAGCACAGCAGAGTCATATTTCCCGCCCACTGGAATGATTGGAATTGGGACTATGCCACATAAATTCTCGACTCGTACTCACGGAATTGAAAACATATAAAGCCTAGGAGTATAATTGTTACGCGTTGAGTTAGAAGGTAATAAAACCGCAAGTCGAAAGCTTACTCCACAATTAATCTAAGGACGAGAGTAAGTTTACACCTAATAGACACAGTGAATAATGACTGACCCGAGAAGTGACAGAAATGGATACGATCCTGGGCAAAGTGTAGGTCAGTCGTTATCGAAGAGGTCTATGGTAACTTACAATCCAACGAAAGCAAGAACGATACAGTAGCGCGAAAGGAAGAAGAGAACTAACACAGGGTCAGTGATGACAAGGACCTAGCAAACGTTTAGCATACCCTATTACACATCAAATGTCGATTAACATCAATAGACGTTGAGACGAGTGCTGCATACCAGTGGCCAACGAAACTTGCGGCGTCGCGTCAATAAAGACCATTCGAAGTCGCAGGTGGAGAAAAGCTCCCATAGTGTAACGCCTAGGAAACAAAAAATAATTTTCTGGAACGCGGCTATAAAATACGGATTTTTAGCCGTCGCGGAACTCCAAAATTTACACAGAACTCACCGTCGTCTCTGCCGATTTCGTTGGAATCTGTCCAATTGACCATGTTGAAAAGTCTGTTGGCATTGAGTGAGGAGTCGTTAGATGCTGGTACGGTCTCAGCTTGGTACTAACCAAGAATAGGGACACTAAGAACTGTCGAGGACTGGGGCGGCCTTTCGCGATGCTTGGACAGACTTATTTAAGACCTTCTGTGCCCTGTGCTACATATATCCTCTTGCAGCCGATTATGATGCGAACGTTTACTTCTTGATGATTCTTAGTTTCAAGTCTAATCTGCTCGAGAACCATATTGTATTGGATCATTTATTCGAGATACATCGGACAGACTGAGAGGGACGTACGTCATTGGATCAAGTTTCGTCAAGTCAGGAAAAGATAGGCACTTACTGTGTGTTACATGCAATGAACATTCAAGACGTTACGTTGTTGCATTGTGAATGGCAATCACTTCTGCATCATGAGAAAATAACACCTGAATTGCAAGCCATCTGTATGAGTTGATGCCGTCGAACTTGAACCAGGTGGCAGAGGGTTGCTACATAAGCCGGAAGGGAAGAGGTCATCGGATGGCGCCTACTCCTTCTCCCGTTGATTTATCCGCTAGTGCAGGCACTAGGGTAGACTGAAGCAAGACAGAGGCTCTCTAGTTGTCTGGGGTACTTCAACGAGCCGCAGCGAAATAGAGTGAAACTGTTGCACTCGATGTCTTGTTAGTTCTGTTGGAAGCGTCTATTTCTCGGGTAATCTTTAGACTTTCGCAAAGAAAGAGAGAGATGTAAAAGTTGGATAATCATGCAAAGAACGAACGGAGAGCAATAGTCGATTACCAAATTGAGCAGCAAGAATGCTCGCTACTTTATTGGGCCAAAAAGGGGGGAAGAAAGGAAAACGAGCTTAAACGAACGCCCAAGTGTTCCCTTGTGAAGTTTTTTCAGGGTGCAGAAAAACTCTAGCAGCACATTACAATGTTGCCCAGTGGCAAAAAAATCTATAAATATTACGAAAGTTAGCTGCACCATACACTAACCGCCCCATCAGCTCCTCCACTAATCAGCCAAGGGTGTCGAGGACACCATTTCACCTGGAGGACACCAAGGCCTTTCGTGACTTCGTGCCCGCGTAAGATTTTCAGGGGAACTATTAGTGGATCTGTCATCAAGTCGCTATAAACTCTAGCATGGAAGACTTGGATGGCGCCGTCATCCGAGGAGGATGCGAACAGCGGATAAGTTGGGTGGAAATGGAGAGAGCGTATAGCGCGTGTATGGTACCTGAATGTTGAAGCCCGCGTTAGTTTAGTACTCACGAGAAAGAACTCAACTAACCGAAGGATTTTGTAAGGTTTATCACTGAGTTCCAAGTCAAACCAACAAAGTTTTCTGTCGTAACCTCCGACGATGAGATGATCTCCCGATGGATGCACATCCATCGAAGAAATCCACTTGATACCAGGTTGCAGTGTTTTCAAGAGCTTCTGCTCAGACAAATTATACAGTCTGACATATTGCTGTGTCTGAACTGACGTGAGCATGAAGGAGCGACAGAAAGCAGCATGGACACCCACGGCGACAAAGAAATGGGGCTTCATGGGGTGAAAGAGAACCAACTGCACTTTACCCTTAACTTTCTTGAATGGTGCCTGGGAATGTCGGCGAGAAACCTGATGGATCCAGACACCACCCTGGTTGCCATTAGCTTCGGAAGTGAAATGTAGGTGAGCACTTCTAAAGAACAATCAACGAATATAAGCTATACTCACACACTGTAGCCACATAATCACCTCGGCGATGCCAGGAAATTTGAGTTATTAAACCGGATGATGGAGGCAGATCGATGGTGAGAACGGGAGCGTTGTCCGATCTTGTATGGGTCGGTGGAGTGACCCATTTGACTGGGGACGGGGTTTCTGGTGCGGCAGGTAAGGTATTTGGCATCAGTACATTTTGTGTGAGTTGCTGGACCGACGGTGGCAGATGGGGCGGGATGAGGAAATGCAAAGTTTCCTCTCTACAAACGCGAATCAGTGACATGCTAGGGGACGAATGAGACGATCGATCTCACATGCCAACAATGAAGTAGCTGACATCAGTCCTGGGGCACCATTCCACAGAACCTATTCTTCCGCTAAACTTCCACTTCTTGATTTCTTTCCCAACGTTTACTTCCCATAAACTGACAACGCCATTCTCGTCCCCACTGACAACCCAGGCACCATCGGGGCTAACACTGAGGCAACGTGCCAAGTTTGAATAGGTGACGCTGAGTGCTTTGTACAACGGGAAAGGCTTGAGACTACTTGGGCTTGGAAGTTTAGGTATTAAGGAATTCGGATCTATATTCAGCTTCACTCGTTGTACCCGAGGAGCCATATATAAATCCAGCTGACGATTGAATCGTTCTTTAATGAAGCGGTCGTAGCCCGGTACAAGTCGAAGAGAGGAATACTTCTGTGGTATGTAATCGCGGTCGCGGTCTTCTGGATCGGTCTCTTCCCATTGCTTCCGCTCAGCATCCGTAAGGAGATATTCTTCCGGAGGATTGTAGGATTCGGAATTAGTTGGAAGGGGTGGTTTGGGGGCAGGTAATGGAGGAGGATGTGAAGTAGACGGTTCGGACCAGATGGAGTAGAACTGGGGTTGAGTAGTTGCGGCTTTGTGCTTTGACGGTACAATTCGACCTTGCCTGATCGCGCGGACGATTTTCATCACCTGAGACGACAGTATTAACGAACGCAAGGGCATCAGAGAGGAAAATAGCACACTTTTTTGTGCTCCCATTTGCTAGGAATCCATCGCCTTTTGGGTTCAGGAGCGGCCGATAGAGGCATTACTTCTTCCTTTCCTTTGCCTGTGAACCACTCTGTCATAGGCTCGTAAGGGTCATACTCTGCATCCGGCACTTCGTTAGCGTATAGCCTGCGAATAATGTCCAGCTCTTCTGCCGTCAAAGGTTTGTCCGCTTGAGCTTTCTTGTCAAATGCTGATGTCCTAGCAGAGTTCAAAAAGTTCATGAGTATTGCATTCACACGAAACTAAAAATGCAAAAACACATACCATGCCGACGGGTCCTCCACTGTCTCTAGAAATCGGTCCAGTTCGTCGCCACGAGCTGGTTTTAACACCTGCTTCCCATCCATGTCGTAGCCGACATGTGGTAGGTCGTCGTACCAATGCATTGGGATATCACCCACTCGATTAGGTGTCTGAACATGAATGTCAAAGGCGAAGGAGGTCAAATCAATTACTACTTACATCTTCAGTAGAGGAATCAGAGTCATAGTCAGGTTCTATCTCTGGAAATACAAGTTTTGGCTGGCCCGTTATATCTGACACAATTGTTTTGGCTTCGGGAAAAGGATGCAGTTCGCCATCCGAAGTAGTATCACTTTCCTCGTCCTCTTCTTCTTCCTCGTCGTCATCTTCTTCACTATAGTCGTCGAAGTCACTGTCATCTTCATCGCTCTGGGCATCAATTTCTGGGAATTCGTCCACCTCGCCGTCGTCCGATTCGACATCCTCATCGCCTTCCTCGTCGCTTAGCATCTCCATGTTAACAGCCTTGCTGAAAGTATTTGAAGCGGGTTCTTCCTCATGATGCTTTCGTTTCTTCCCATTTATCTCTCCTACAGCCATTGAAAAGGGTGAAAAGAAAATGAGACCAAGGAAGTGCCGCAAGTACTAGTACTTAGCGAGAATCTGCTTTGGGCGTCTAATGAAAAATTTGGAAGGCGCGAAAACAGCGACAAACAACACGAAGACACGAACGGTCACAACCAGTCACTAGTAAACAGGCGGTGACCGCTTCGAAGATTTCTGAGTCTGAGGCATTGTTTCAAAAATGGTCAACTACGGAGGAGGTATGTTCATCCTTGATAGATCTATTGAATTCATTCAAGCAATTTCTTTTCAGATGAAGTCTCTGCTCTTGTCATCGACATTGGTTCTTCATCTCTTCGAGCAGGGTACGCCGGAGACGATACACCAAAAGCAATCATCCCTACTTCCTACGGATACATACCGCCACCAGCCGATGCGGATGTTTCTATGGCTGATGGGGAAAACCCAGACACTGCTGGAAAGCCCAAGACCACTAAAAGTTACATAGGACATTCGGGTCCATCCATATGGCGAGCGAACATGGAGATTGGGAATCCGATGGCTGATGGATTGAGTATGCACATTTAGAGCTCTTTCCTTTCACTCAAACTTATTGACACCTCAGTCCAGGACTTTGGACCCATTCCTGCGTTAATTCGGCATGCGCTTGAGGATGTTATGCGTTGTCCTGCGTCAGACCACCCAGTACTTGTGACAGAACCAGCATGGAATACACCTGCAAACAGAGAGCGTATGGCTGAAATAATGTTGGAGGAGTTCCAAGTACCAGCGTTTTACATTGCAAACACTGGTGTTTTGAATAGGTGGGATATCGTTATTCTTTCTCTGTCCTACACCACTGATCCGGCACTCTAGTTTTGCCGCAGGTAAAGGATCCGCTCTGGTTATTGACATTGGACAGACAATGGCCAGTGTCATACCAGTTGTTGATGGATTTGTGTTACGCAAAGGTGTGCCGTTAGCCCACCATTATTACGATCTCGGTGTTCTGATATCAACTGTAAGGTCTTCAATATTCAACCTTACCTAGGCTAGTGCACGCGCACGCGCGCCACATTCTAACAACGCCCACTCCTATGCGTCCAGCCATTGAACTCTATCCTCATCAACTCATAGCGAGTAAATTCGTGCGTGTGCTACACTCTTTTCTCAACGTGCCTTTTCTCATCACAAACCAAAGCCTGTTGAGCCCAACGCGCCACCGCGGTACACTCTTCGTGAAAATTGCCTTGCGGGTACGACACAGTCTTGGCGTGAATGGTATGAAGCTCAAGAAGTGGAGGGATGGATACAAAGTGTGGCTGGGGTACTAGACCAAGGTTGGAACGACCAGTCAGTAATTTATCTTTCGGGTCATACTGCTCCCTTCTGAGTCTTTACGCCAGGGCATCGCAGAGCCGACCACCGCGACAATACGAGTTCCCAACAGGCTATAACACATGGTTTGGTCCGGAACGGTTCAGTGTAGGCGAACAGTTCTTCTTCCAAAACCCCCAGGCTGTTGTACGTGTTATATCTTTTTTTGGCGGAAAGCGGTATTTCTAAAGAATGACTGGGATGACAGAACGGCAACACAAATCTACCAAAAAACATTCCGACATTGATAACCGAGTCTTTGCGCGCATGTGATCCCGAATTGAGACAAGTTCTTATGGGCAATGTCGTCTTGACTGGTGGAGGTAGTTTATTCTCCGGCTTCAGCGACCGTCTCGCTACTGAGATGTCTCGATCATTCCCTCATGTGAGTTGTTGCAGTTTTGTATATACGCTATATTGCTCAATGAGCCGTATATAACAGGTGAAAATCCATGCCCCGGGGAACCCGGTGGAACGCCGATACGGTGGTTGGCTCGGAGGTAGTATCCTTGCTAGTTTGGGTACCTTCCATCAGCTGTGGATCAGCAAGGAAGAGTGGCAGGTACGTGTCGATCTAGTGGCATTGCAATACGTGATCTTATATCATATTTCAGGAACACGGAAAGGCGATTGTAGGGCAACGGTGTAAATAGATTGTGAACTATGTTTGTATTTTGTACTTTGTTAATCTATCTGTTGAGTACTTCTCGTCACACAGGGTGGGTGCCGTATCGAAAGCACACACGGAATACTAGCTTCCTAAATCCGGACTAAGTGATGTGGCGCAAGCTTGCGCTGCAGGATTTACATTAGCTTAAGGTTTTCAGGTGAAAGCTGTGAAAAGCATTGTAATTTGATGCTGGATCTTGTGGTACTGAGCTAAATTGCGCAGTGCCCTCAGAACGCACCATATCGACTCCTTCACAACCGCCAACATGTCCAATAAATAAATTATATTGACACTGCCTAGACTACAGGTACGACAGGTGAATGAAGAACGTATGTATCCGCCCAAACAAGAGAGCAAAGAGTACGGGCGAAACGATAGAACAAAATGCACGCTCGAGTGGAACGAATGTTTGTACGTTATACAGTTGAAACCGCTTTGTGGGCAGTCAGGGCGGAACGATTGAATTTGAAGGATAATAAACTGCAGTGAAGGGTGAGTACAGCACCCCCACTGACCCAAGGGGGAAGCGCGGCTCCCCGACTATGCAAGAAGAATGAGGCGATATCCTCCTCCAACGATCCATAAGAACAACGCATGTGAGCTTTTTGAGGTTTTTAGACCATGTGAGAGCGGGAGACACAAATGGCAGGAGTGGAGAGAGTGGTAACGCCAAGGAAAAGAGGACAGTAAGTGGCTGCCCAATTATAAAACACAGTCATAAAGACCAGATCAAAAACCACCTGCATCCCCCGTCAAAGGGAGACTGAGAAATGTGTTAAGGAATGTGGTGTATTTAAAAAAAGTAAAGCAGTAGTAGTAAAAAAGGGGGTGAAGACTTGCATACAATCACAATCGCATTCGTCGTCAAATCTCTTTAGTCCGTCGCAAAACACAAAGTAACCGCACAGTGGGGAAGGAAGATAGGAAAATAGATAGGAAGGAAAGGCATCATCATTATATGGTGACCACGCAAAGGCCAATTCTTGAACATTCGGAAGGACGATAAATAGGAAACGCTTTGTCGAGAATAAAAGAAATCTGTCCGGGAACGTCACTCGCTACTCGCGAGTCGATTTAGATTTCGTTTAACAAGCTTCAACAAGCTCTCTCCTCTCCCTAGCACCCATCAGCATACCCAAACCACCGATGGCCTTCCTCCTGATTCTAGTCGCAAAATTCTTGGGACCAAGCTCGTCTGCTCCCGAAGGGGGCCCGCGGGGCTGCCTCAACGGCTGGCTCACCATCCTGTGGGATGCCAAGACCGAAGTCGGGAGAGTGACATTGTACTGCTGCGCACCATCCTCGGCTCTCAAGCTGAAATTCTTGATGGTGTCATTGGCAACAGCGGATGCAGGCCTACCAATCCCGAGCCCCTCGTATAGCTTCTTAGAGGCCTCTTCGCGCGGCGAAAGAGGCATTTCATTGGAAGAAGAGGAGTGGGGGGTGGTAGGAGACGAGTTCGATCCGGACTTGGAGGAACTGGTGGACGAAGTGTCCTCGTCGTCGTTACCATCGGAAGTGTCGATAGCGACAGCGGGGAGAGGCTGCTGGGCAATCGCGCTAAAGCGAAGGGGTTGAGGGCGAGCTCTAGTGCTTGGGACAGCGAGACCCGGCGGGGGAGAAACACGCTCGGGAGGGGGAGGAGTCACTTTGACGGAAGGGGAGGTGACTGCACGGTGAGCAAGAACTGAGTTGCCCTTTCCACCACCACGCCTCCAAGACGAGACAGAATCAGACTTGGAGTGGACAGTGTTGGAGTTGAGATGGCCCAAGGATGTACCTCCGCTGATCACGGTGGTTGAGTTGGGAGTCGGGGGAATAGACACATCCCCGGTATCATCGTACCTTGGCATAGAATTGGGCACATTGAGACTGGTGGTACGGCCACCGAATTTGCCGCCGAGTGCAGCAGTCATGGGAACGTTGTCACCAAGCTGAGCCTGAAGTTGATCAACCTGGTTAGCACGACGCATCTGGGCATTCAGAGTGGCAGCGCGGATATCGAAACCGGTGGAGAGAGGACCAGCTGTAGCAGGTGGGTTGAAACCAAGGCTGGTACGCCTGTTCTGAGTCTGGGCCTGGTTCTGCTGCTGGCGCTGAGCCTGAGCAAGAAGCTCCGCTTGATACTGCTGCGCCTGAGCGGCCTGCGGAAAGAGTAAGCAGACAAGTAGGAGAAAATGATAAAGAGAACGAACCTGGATCTTGAGAATTTCCAACTGCATCATCTGCATCTGAAGTGCCTGCTGAGCCTGAACATTGGCTTGAGACATCATGTTTGGAGTGAAGGCGGGGCTGAAGGGAACACTGTTGGGGTTCATGCCACGCTGCTGCTGAGAGAAACTACTGTTGGGGCCATCGACGGCAGCGGTCATAGGCATAATTCTGTTTCCACCGTGGTGGTTATTGGCATAGATGTTGCGAGAAGGAATATCGAGAACCTGATCCTCTTCTTCCTCTGGGAAGACACTGGAATTGGCATGAGAGACAAATCTGGGAACATTGAAGGAAGCGCCTGGAGCAGCGGTGTGAGGAATTGAGGCAGAAGAAGAGCGGACACCGCCTGTGCGGAGACCAGATAAAAGAGAGGCTCTGGAGTTGGTAGAGGGTGCGGTAGACATTGTGTTTGAGCGATAGATAGGAGATTAAGAAGATGATTAGAGAGAAGACGTTGAAGTGAATTGACGCAAGTTGAGACTGGTTTGAGTATGTATATATGTAGAGAAAGAAAGAATTATGTGGAGAAAAGAGAAAGAGATGATAAAACGGAGGAAATATAATTCCACCCAGCCAGGTCAACGAGAGTAAAGAAGAAGAATAGAGGACCCCAGCTGAGTACAAACCCAAACTGGGACCCCAGCCACTCTGCTTACAAATACTTCTTTGCACTTGCCCGTACTCGTCCATCAAATACCCCGCTACGGATCACACGCTGCGCCGAATGAAACGGATTCAGCTGTGTCTGCTCACTGTCAGTAACCAGCTATTGCTATCTGTTCATCTCACCTTCACATACAGCTCCCAGACGTCCATGAAGAAAGACCTGATCCCTTCCTCGTTCTTGCCTTCGTGCAACAGCACAAATTTCGTGTCTGTTCTCAGATCAGCTCACTGCCTCGTGCATCATTCTCAGATCTTACTCCCTGGTGTAATGAACGCTGACACCGTCCACTCGTTGAATTTGTCCACGTTCTTCAGATACCTGTGCTGTCGTCAAGGGGTATCGTCCACTGTAAATAGGCCTTCTTACATTGTGTTCTCCTTCCTCATAACATCTTCGACTACATCAAGACTTGCGTTCGCAATCATCTGTATTACATGTCTGTCCTGTCCCCCTCCTATCCGAACTCCTCCCCCGCTTGTGTGCTGTGTCGTGTTTGACGCCCCCGACAGTGCAGTCAGTGTCCCAGCGAATGCCGAAGTCGACCATGTCGGGAGGTTCGATGAAAGCGGGGACGAGACATTCGGTGCTGGCTTCGATGAGGAATACGTGAGATTGTATATCGGCGTGTCCGAAGGCGAAAGTATGAATAGATGATGTGACATTCTCTGCTCAAGTTCAAGGAATTTCAAGTCCTTCCAGCCGAGTCGACGCGTGGACAAACACGTCCAAATTCCGCCCATGTCACTGCTCTCACTCTCTCCAACATTTTCAAAGGCCATTCGAATAGCTCCTCGATGCTTACACTCTCTAGGCACGCTATCTCACACAAGTAGCCCTTTCATTCGCTCTTCTCTACACATTCCAAGTCCTTGGACACGCGGTCCTCGTGTAACATGGCTCAATCCATCATCCAACATCTCCCAACTTTCCGGCAGAGCAAGGCCTCCAAACAGAGGTTCTCAGAGTGGATGGAGTGGCAGCAATCACAAGCAATCTCCTTTTGCGTTCCTTGACAAAATACCTCAAGATTATGTTTTCTGGGGTATCATTGGCACAAATATCATGGTGTTCTTCATGTGGACTTCAGCGGATGCAAATTATGTGTGTCACGTTGAATGCCATCTGTCTTATGCCTAAGCTTGTAACACTTCTTACCAGCGAGTACAAGGCGATCCCACTAATTTAAAGTGGATGCATAAGAATTTCACGTCTAGTTGGCAGAATTTCAGTGAAGGAAGGATGTACGTTCATCTACCCAGCATTTCACATTTAAATCTCATTGGCGTACCAGATGGGCACCCATTACTGCCATGTTTTCTCATGCAGAGGTGTCCCATCTATTCTTCAACATGTTCACGTTCTACTTCCTCGGTGAGCCCGTGTTGAACATGCTCGGCACACGGCGATTCTTGGGCTTATACTTCGGAAGTTCGCACTGATCCTCTTTCCTGTTTTTTTTTGTCCACTCACGGTTTTTCGCAGGTGGAATTGCAGCCTGCTTCGGCAGTATGTTTTGGCATAATAAAGTGAATGGCCGTGATGTCAATTCTCGAGGCGCGAGCGGTGAGCTCAGCTGCGTAGTTCTGCAAAGTAACCTTTGGCTAACTGCCTCTTTGTAGGCGCAGTACTCGGCACCAATGCGTATCTAGCCTGTGTGGCTCCAACCTTGACCTTTTTGATCTATGGCATTATACCTGTCCCTGCATGGTTGTTTGTGAGCGGGATATTTGTTTACGATACCTACTCGGCCTGGAATCAGCAAAGGGCTGATACAGATACGGCGGGCCATGTTGCCGGTCTTTTGGCCGGTGTTGGGTATTTCTTGCTAAGACGATTTGGATTTTGATTTGTTTGACTGCTGGCCTCGACAGTCCAAGTCACTGAAGGAGGATATACGATACGAGCAGAATCGAGGTAATAGAGCATTAATAGCACTGTACGTAGCAACCACTCACTACTCATGTATAATGGTCACAAAATCTCCACACTTACATGACCTTTCGGGGGAAATACCATTGTCCAAGTTGCCTTGCCAGTGACTCCCGAGCTTCTGTGGTCATTACGGTGGCCCAAAGCGTCGCCAGTCTGCCTTTTTTAGTAATTTCCCAGGGTAACCCTCCAGATGATGTCGGTGTTTACTTGTATTTACGCGTCGTACATAGTCCGGGCCTCTGACTGGAAAATCAAAAGCCAAACTCTTCCTCCTCGTATATCTTGGGGGACGCTGTTCCCAGTCAGCGTACCCATAATGGAATCCGGAGAATCCAAGCTTGATGCCCTCCTGAACCAGTGCAAGAGCAACGGTATTTGCTATCACTTTCCAGTCTATCTGCTGTCCTGAATTAGCTGCTTGGTTTCTTAGACGTTGATGTCAAAATAGATGCTCTGACAAAAATTCAAGCCGAAGCTGAATCTGGACTCGAGGTCTTGTCTTGCTCGTTATTTCAAGTGGAGATTTTTATTGAATTGTGTATCAGATCAACGACTCTGACGCCCTCATCAATGTCCTCAAAGCATGTTTACGAACTTCAAACCAGCATTTAACGACAGCCACTTTGAGTGCCTTACCACCAATCCTTCCTCTTTTGATTTCACGACCTCTTCACGTTCTCCAACCGCGAAATGGCTCAGGAGCTGGCCAGTCGTCTTCTGTACATTCTTCAACCTCCTCAACCACACCATCCTCTGTTGTCGACGCCTTTACGCTCCGCCAAATGATGAATGCATTCTTACCCGCTGGAGGTCTCTTTGAACGCTTAGGTGACAAGGAAAAAGCTCAGTCGAAAGCTCGCGAGACACTTGTGGTCTTGGGTGGGTTTGCATTTCGCTCTTCGAGCACCAGCACTTTGTCTACCAGTTCACGTGGCGGGAAGGGTCCCGAGACACCTCTCGCTATGTACGAACGTTTCCTGCGAGAAAGTGGGCTTGGGAGTAAAGCATGGAAGGTCCGCGAACAAGTATGTTACCCTACCCTATCGAGTAACTTCCGTGGTGAGCTAATCTCTTTTCAGTCAATCCTTACGCTCGTTCATATACGACGGAAACACCATACATTTCCGATTCGACCGTATCTTTCATTGCTCGTGGATTGCCTCGAAGACACTGATGCTCATGTCCGTGACTGCGCCCGACAGTCCGTCGTAGAGCTCTTTTCTGGGCCTGCCGTCACCGACGCAGCACGCGCGGATCTCAAGAAGGAAATGACTAAGAAGGGTGTTCGTAAGACCATAGTTGAGGGTGTGCTGTCAAAATTACTCGGTGCCAGTGAAAATGGGAGTAATCCTCACAGTCGAGAGGGTTCAGAGAATGGGGATGCTATCTCTAGTAAACCGAAGGAATACGTGCCCCCCAGTTTGGCTTTACAAGGCCGAAAACCTTCTGGATCTGTTCCAAGTGGTGTCTCAAGGACGGCGAGTGCTTCAAGCATACCACGGCCTGCAAGTCGTGCAGCTGTTGCCTCGCCACCACTCGTCTCTACTCCGACAGCTGAGAGTGCTTCGGATGTGAATCCTGTCTATGTATGTGCTGTTCTCTATTATTAGAGATTTGCTTACGTGGACTTTAATGCAGATCGCGTCTGTCCGAGATCTCGAAAATGAATTCGCGGGTATGGCGAAAGCTTTCGAGGTGAGTACTCACCGTAATCTAGACCAAACCATTTCTAAAGATGTTACAGGGCAAAGAATCGGAGCACAATTGGGCAGCACGAGATCAATCTATCTTACGAGTTCGTGGGATGTTAAAGGGTGATGTACATCAACGATATTTTGATACTTTCATGGCTTGCTTAAAGGATGGTTTTATTCAATGGTCTACGAAAACTGTAAGATTATCTTCTGATTTGTCTATGATTCCTTCATGAAATTTTCTCCTACCAGCTGATTAGTTTGCGGACAACCGTTGCCACAAACACATGTTCTCTCTACCAAGAACTGGCTGCCGCTCTCGGTCCCAGCTTAGACCCCTTCTGTGAAATTCTTCTGTCTAATCTTCTCAAAATGGCTGGCTTTACCAAGAAAATTACGGCACAACAGTCGCAGGCTTCCGTGACTTCGCTTATCACGCATACTTCTGGACTACCACGTCTCTTCATTCCTCTCCTGTGGCAGTGTCTTCAAGAAAAGACAGTACAGACTCGGACATATGCTATTGAGCATTTCAAGCTGTATCTAGAAGTACATGGTCACCGTGCGAAAAGTGCCATCGAATCTTCTGGTGGTCTCGAAATCCTGGAGAAAGCAATGAAGAAGGGTCTGGGAGACGCGACCCCTGCTGTCAAAACTAATGCCCGGATCTGTTTTTGGAGTTTTTATGAAATATGGGGAGACCGCGGTGCAGCTATACTCGAGTCACTGGATACAACTGCTCGTAAACAGCT
Organism: Neonothopanus nambi; assembly: GCA_003987895.1. Classification (NCBI taxonomy): domain Eukaryota; kingdom Fungi; phylum Basidiomycota; class Agaricomycetes; order Agaricales; family Omphalotaceae; genus Neonothopanus; species Neonothopanus nambi. The sequence continues at coordinate 35,489 of RCHF01003067.1, read as the reverse complement.
GGAGAAAGCATGTCCCAATCCAAGTCTTGTGACGTCTTTACCGCCGTCCACGCCGACCGCCGCGAAAAAGTCAAGTGTGGCTGCTGCTATTGCTGCAAGCCGTGCCAAAGCCAAGGCAATAGCTACCGCGCCTCCTACGCTGCGACACCAGGCAACGTCTGCCGTGCCTGCGAGTAGACGCTCTGGATCACCGAGTTTGAGTAAAAGCACGAGTCAAACACCTCGACCATCTTCTCCTCTACGTTCGTCTACTTCTCCCCCCTCCCCTCGCTCACGCATACTTGTGAACGGCATGCAGCGTTCCGCCAGCAGTACTTCAGCGCCTCCTACTCATTCACGTTCGTACTCAGGAAATTCTGCAGGACGTCCTATATCACCCCCTTCCCCTTCTGCGGAACATAGTTTCAGCAGACGTATCTCTTCTCCTTTGGCCGCAGACAACTCTCCCACCCGTACTTCTACCATACGGAAGGCTATGCAGACAGCACTTCCTGCGTCACCCCCAGAGTCAAAGAGCCTGCCCACAGCTCCAAAGTCCGTTGTTCGAGCTCCACCTCCTGTTAGTATCCCTGCTCGCCTTTCGACTCTCCTGCCTCAGCTAAATGTGGATGAGGATTCTTTACTGCTTGCACAAGCGATCCCGATTCCTGATGACAGTGATTCAGAGCATTCAGTGAATCTCATGTCCTTCTCTTCTCCTTTTGAGAAGTATCCCCCTCCGCCTGCATCGAATTCACAGACCCACTCAATGTCTCCACGGTCAACGGACTTCAAGCCCATGATAGGCGTGTCCAATGCGTTGTCGACAGATTCTGTCACGGAGCTTGCTCAAACTGGAGGTGCACCTGTAGTGGAAGATGCTTTGAGAGCTCGTGCTGAACAAGCCGAGAGTGCCGCAGAACGTTTGTTGGAGCTTGTTGAGCCAGATGAGGATGGTACACCTTTACCCTCTTTCCCTCCTTCCTTACTTGTAGGAAATAGTGCCAATGGGCATGCGACACCAAAAGGGAAATCAAAACCCTCGCCTATACCTGTTGTGCAACCGGGCCCCCCAGTCACCCCAATAAATCGAGCTGCTGCGGTTATGCGACAGGCTGCGTTGTTTACCGATAGTCCTGCATATAATGGGAAACCAACTTCTTTGCTGGACGTGTTGCAAGACCGGAGGAACGAAACGGGATGGTGGCTGAAGCGCAAAACCTGTAGGATTCCAAAGTTTTTCTGTTTCACTACTAATTACTGACACTTTTGATAGTTTTGGCCAAGGAGACGTCTGTTGTCACTGAAGAGACCTCCGACCAGGAAGCGGACCTACAGAATTGTATACTCTCTTTGGAACAGGGCAGCGCAGATTCAGTCGTTTTGAAGAAACTAGTGGTGTTATCCTTGAGAAATCCCTCGATAGATGTCTTGTCACCGATCAGCCCTGATGCAGGTTTCCCTATTAGTCCGACCCCTTTCGCAAGCGCACATTCCTTGAAGGCACTGCATTACGATATATGGGAAAAGAACAAGAATTTCGACCGATTGTTCAGTGCTTTGACAAAGCATCTGGTTACTATCGATGTGAGATGCCCTTTAGCGCTCGACCCCCTACATGTACTAACTGCTTTTTCTATAGAACGACTCAGATATCGAGTACGGCCTCATGGTCATTTGGCAGATGCTTGAAAGTCAAGCAATTCATTTAGAAGGCAAAGAAGCTGATATCTTCTCACTATTGCTTCGGGTCCGGTTTTGCAATAAATTCGATGTGAGTGAAAAAGTCATTTGTGAGGACTATGTTGCTCACCATATCCTACTGCTCAGGTCCTTGAAGCTACCAACACCATCCGTGACGCCCTTACTGCACGCATTGAACCTGTGTATGGTTTAACCACCTTACATGCCAGTTTGCGAACTTTCCATTCCGAACCTACTTCTCCTGGGGATGAGGATGTTAAGGCGGCCTCTTATGCGTTTGGACTTATTGCGCTTGGAAAGTTCATCTTGCGGCTTCCTGCTGAGATTGCTGAAGAGGAGATACCTCGCCTCAGAGCAACATTTATTTCTGTAGGTCTACGGTTTAATTGAGCTATCCCTTAGTTTATTGACTGGCTATCACAGGCTCTGAATGACATATCATCCCTCGTTGTGCGGGAGGCTGCCGCTGCCGCTATTATTGCCTCACAGCTGGTCCTCCGTGACGAGACACATCTATTCGTTCTTTTGGATGGGCTGGCGGACGAAAAGAAGAATCTACTTACTTATCTCTTCGATAAACATGGTGCTCGAGGAGCCTCGCGAAGTGCTGGGCTTTCCGGTGTCGACAAGTTGGAGAAGGAGATGAGAAGGCTGGATACTCGGACTAGCACACCTCCGAGAAGATCCACATAGACTTGCTATTGTCTCTTGACCTTCAAGTCTTTTCGCTACATTATGTATATGCATTATGTGTTGATAATTATCGCTCATTGTTGTACTACTTGCATGGTTCATACGTTACGTTCCCTGTATGATTATGTCTCTTCCTTGCTTGCAAGAAATGAAGTTATAGATATTGCTTGTGCTGTGTTCAGTAAGCCTCAATCGTAAAAATGGATCGAAACATGCATACAGGAGTGATGCAAATATATTAGTACATACAAGGTGCTTACAGTGTATAGTCATTACAATGCGATGGAGAGCAACTTGAGAACAATGCAATAAAAAAAGGTCAATGCTAAGAGGATCAGATTAAACGTTCTTTTTGTTGAGCCTGTTCCTGGACAACCCGCTCCATTCCATCCAGCCAAGCATCAACGTCCGCGTATTCCGTGAGAACACCGTTCACGGAGCTACGTGGTCCACCTTTACTACTGCTAGCGGGCGAGCTTGAATAGACCACATTCCCAACTCCAATATACCGAGCCAGAGCAAGAACTGGCAAGCGACGGAGTGCACGGCCAGACATTTGCTGAGCCTGTAAGGAGGTACTATCACTAAGAGCATCACGTTACAAGATAGATCATTCACGCACCTTACATTGGGTCGCCAAAGCCAACAAACGGAGGGCAATAATCTTTGACTTTTCATGTGCGTCTATAGCACTCGATATAATAAGAGTTGTTTGACTTGGGGCCGTCTTTTCATACATCAAGGCTTTTTGCAGTGGAGGTACGCTCTATAGCACAAAATATCAATAAGGTGTCTGCGAGTGAAATGGTCAATTATGTCGCTTACGATTGGTGCAACGATGCCCCGTTTCACGATTTCACACAGACAAGTGCGAAGAATTTCATAAACGGCTTCTCGTGGGGGTAGGTCAATGTACTGAACGATATCAGCTCTGTCCACAAACGCGGTATCTGAGGAAACGGTGAACGTCACAACCTGGAAGCATAGACCGAGGCGCACCAATCGCTTTCACGAGATTGCTGGTGGACATGACCAGTACATTTTTTCGATGTTTTAGTTTATCAAGTTGAGTGAGCAGCGCATTCACCACCTGATAGTGAATTCATAAACAGAAGTGGAATATCCATCGTATCTGGCGTACTCACGCGTAAACCGTCTGACGGCTCCGTCCCAGCCATCGCACCCGCGCGCGCGGCTGTCAGTGACTCCACTTCATCTATAATCCAGAGAATGCTTAAAGGGCCTTCAATAATGATGTGGGTGGAACGCACCAATAAGCACAACAAGAAATGCGTCCTCCTCTTCAGCAAGCTCGGTTATACTTGTGAATAACCGCTGAACGAGTTTTCCAGACTCCGAGAACCATTTAGAAAAGAGTGAATGGGAGTTGATTTCAAGCAGCCGCGCATGCGAGTAGCTGTGAGCTTCTCCATGAGAACATTTCAGAGGATAATATTGAATTAGAATTACCGTTGCGATAGTCTGATTGAAAGTTTCTGCGCTAGTGCTCGACAAAGCGACGTCTTTCCTGTACCCGGAGGGCCATGCAGCAGAACGACACGATTCCACGAGACGAGGTTAACTAATTGTCGACATTGAGCCATAATGACAAGATGCAATAATGATAGGGACCACGCACAGTCAACTCCAGCGTCGCTGAGAAGTAAAGTAGCATGAATATAGTCGAGCAATTTCAGTTTTATATCGTTCTCGTATATCAACGAGTCCCATAGTCCTTCCCAACTTCTGCTGGGAAGCTCGCGCACACTAGCCGCCATCGTCTCGTCGTCGTCGTCTCTGGCCCCAGAGCTATTTGAGAATTCTTCAAATGAATCAGTGTCTGACGGCTGATACACGTGTATCTGCAAAGCCATTTCATCGATGGGGAGTGATTGGAAAGGACATGGGGAATCCGAGGTTGCGACGCTCTCGACCGACGCAGCGAGTTCAGGCACGTCTTCCCAGCCAGAGAGAGTGGATGATAAGTTGATTCTGTCAAATGAACGTATCCAGGTACGAACGGAATTGCGAATGGTATCAAAACGTGAAGTAGCGCGCGGTTGAAGCCGAACTTCGACTGTAAGATGATAGTTGCAGCGCTGATTTGAATATAGGAAGCAAGGATAACGCACCGTGTACAGTCCATTTCTTCGATAATTTTTCTGTTGAAGATACAGGCTTGGATGCTGAACCCATAGTGATATCCAGCGCGGTCATTATAGTTTGAGTTTAAAGTTGGGCGCCTAATAAGAGACGCGACTGAGAAAACAACGCGTAAATAAAAGCTAATGTCAACATGATGTGTCATACTTTTCTCAACTGCCCCACTTACGACCGCCATGGAGGATATAGTTCCAAGTGACCAGCCTATTCCTCAGGAAACGTTGAAAAATCCAGACCTTTTGAACCCAGCAACATTTGTATTTCCTTCTCCCCTTGAGGGCACAACTATCACGATTGAGTTTTGCGATAGAGTACGTCATTATCTCCCTGTCAGTGTTCCTTATATTCGTCTCTCAATTTAATTTTCAAAGTGCCGCTGGTGAGCTTGGTTGCTTGTCATGACGAACAATGAATAGTACATAAACCAAAAATTCAGGCTTCATCGGGCGACTTGGGTTCAAACAGAACTCCTCTTGACCTTTCCCCCTCCAACGATCAGCTGCATATCGATTATCCCTCGCATGTCAGACGATACTGCTGGACGGTTCCGGATATGGCTTACCATGGGCTCGGAACCAGCATATCTCATTTGGGATCGAAAGGTCGAAGGAGGTTTCCCGGAACTGAAAGTCCTCGTAAGTGTTCTGATTTAACGTTGAGCACTACACCCCTTCTCATTCGCTCACAGAAGCAACGAATTCGTGACAAAATACAGCCGGGTAAATCATTGGGGCATTCAGATAGCAAGAAGTAAATGCACCCCGGCCATCTAGCTGTTTCTGTTTAACCTAGTCTAATAAACCCCTTGTACCAAGCTAATCCTCTGAACAAGCTGTGGATATAATTCGGAACACTGAGTACACTACTTCATAGCACTAGTAGTAGCTGGTCTATGAAGCCAGAGCACGGTACTGTGTGTATAAGGTTCCAAACTGCTTGGGCTTGATACCAAGTGATTTGAATGTCGGATGGTCTACCCTATATCTACAGCACCTGTCACCTCTATCTCGGAGAGCCCTTTTCTGAGCAAGGAAAGCGAGTAGATTGGGCGGTCACTTGCTATCCAGGTAACCGCACTTGGGTATGCGCCTCATCTCATATGATACACACTGATGCGATGCTGGTATCTGTACACATATTAGTGACCGAGCAAATTCACAGACTCCGATGTATTGTACTCACTTCAACGCATATACGGATATATTCAGAGATGAAGATACCTTGGTGACGGTTAGCGAGTAGGTCTATCCTCGGACGTCTCAGTCCAAGCGTTGTAAACCCATTTCTTCCGTCGCACTCCTTCCCTTGGCTTTTTCTCCTCTGCTTTTTTCCGAGGTTGATAGTTGACAATGTTTGTCCAACGCTGACGCGAAACTCTGCCTCGTTTACTACCACCAGTGAGAAGGTAAATGTTTTTACCAGACCATACACGACGCCCCATGCGGTCTTTCAGTCGCTCGATAGTACGTGCGAGTACGTCGTCTATACGTTTAGCCAAAGTAGAGATTTCCCTAATATTTCTTTCCAGGATACGAATATGCAGCGCGAGCGCGAAGGGTTTGAAAGGCTCGTCACCGGTTATAGGCTGCTGATTGGTAACGTCGACAAAGGCATCTTCTATGTCAGAGAGACGCCAATGGTGCCCATTAACGAAACCCCATCTCTCACTCTTCTTGTCAGAAATAGGGAGGTAGTGATTCAAGGGCGTCCGTCTCTCCGTCTCTGAGGCAACAGGATCGTCGTCGGTGGACGAGGATTCGTCGATAACTGGCCATTGACCTCGTCTCTGAAGACCTTTGACAAAACTTTCGTAGAACTCGAGATCAGCACGCTTCCTTCGCAGAATAGAGGGAATCTTCGAATGTAGCCATCTCATAAGTCCAATATTTTTGTCGCGATTACTCTCTCCAAATACCGAAAGGATAGCTTGTCGATTGAGTGAGAAACGGGGCGCGGGAACTTGATGTATGTAAGGCTTCGTGACGAGGTTTATTCTGAGTTGCCTGTCCACAGCCCTGTCTAGTTTCATAGCCATCAGAAAATAGTGGCGAGCGATATGAGAATGACCAGCTCTAGAGGCGTGTTTAAAGAGAGTATTGTAGGTGGTAGTGTTTGGCTCGGCGTGAGGAGGAATAAAGGTTGTGGACGAGTCCGGAGAGACACCAAAATCGTCTTCCTCATCCTCGAAAGAAGAGTTGAAGTGGGCCTGCGCGTGGGGCAATGGTACGGTTAAGACTTCGAAAGCCTGCACCATTTTAGATACGTTCCCCATCATCCCATAAAAGTCCAGCACGGTATTCAAGGCCGAAGTAGAAAAAGGGAGCGGCTTGGCAGCTTCTGTGCTGGATACACTGTGGCTGCCAGCTCTCATCCCTAAGACTTCTGGCGCAGGTCGATCAGGATGTCGCATGTCAATCCCATACCCCATCCTCAGCAGCGATTCGAATCCTGCCTCGTCTACCGTGTACTTCATGATACGAACGGTCAAATCCATATTGACTGCAGTGAATGGGATCCCATGCCGTCGCATGTCATCTAGAAGATCCTTCATTATTGCCCGTACCTGCGACGTCATTACAGGTATTTGCGCTGTCTTTATCGGTAACGTCAAACGATGAGCTATAGCCTGTAGACAGAACCCGAACGTCAAGTTGACCGGCTTTATGCCAACATCAATGAGCTCCCTGTACACATTCATCGCTCCTTGATGGTGTCCCACAGCAGCAAACTGATTCAAGATGAAGTGATAATCATTCAAAGCAGGTCTTCTGCCAAGAGCGCGAATGTTCTGAATGACAACCTGAAAACGACCTTCGTATAGATGATTGGTGTTCGGTCGTTTTCTACGCCTCAAGCGAAGAGAAGAAGCGTAGCGAAGAGTCCCTGTAGGAGGTGTGCATTTCCGTAGCACTGCCTGGTGTATTTTAATGTCCAGCTTCTCGTGTCCCATGTAATCGAGGAGACTGGTGTAGTTCAACCACACGCGCCCTGGAGTAGAGTTTCGAGTCAGAGAATCCTGAAGATCCCTAAATTTCCTATAGTGCATCCAGTCTCCAGAACCTTGGCGGGGAATCTCTGCTGGGACCTGATTTAAGGTATCCCATGAATTCAAAAGAGAGGAGGAATGACGTTTAGAGTGGGAGGGAAAGCGGCGGCCAACAGCACGAGCCATAGGAGGTAAGAGACAATGCTGAAGGAATAAGCTGAACATGGCGCAAGCTGGCTGCAGACAAGCAGACAACCAGCAAGCTGCTGACAAGCTCAGCTTTCAAAAAATTCGCGTCAAGAATCGGAGATTTATCATTGTTTGGCTGAACCGGTATTTCTGGAGACTGCTGGATATTGAATTCACTCAAAGTTAAGATTCGAATTTAAATTCGAGAACGTAATTCGGGCAGAAACTAGCACAGAGATTGGTATAATGGTACAGATTGTGAATGAAGTGTACAGGTGGAATTCAATGGCGTGACAACAGCAATAGGACTAACACAAATACAAGGCCCAGTCCAAGCCGTCATTTTAAGGTGATCCACGGGCTTCCAAACATGCCCATATGTAATTGGTGCAAGGATCCAAAATGTGCTACCGCATCGCTTCCAAAGTTTCCATGGATGTTACGCTGTTTCCTCGAACGACCTAAATATGTACCGTATTGACTGACGATGAACTAGGTGCAAGAAACAACTTACAACAGTGCCAATAGGGTGCTTCTGTCCTGGCGTAGTTTCCTCAAGAGCATCGTCGATAACAAGATTCAAGAAAAGGTCATAACCACGCAAAGTGCCGCTAACTTTGCGTCCACCCTGGAGATGGATGAACAGCTTTTTGTCCATGAACTAAACACTTTCCAGATGAGCTCAACAAAAAGAAAGAAAAAAGAAAAGAAAAAGACCTTTTTGAGTTCTGGCTGTGAAGCTTTGGACATGATGGTTCAAGCGAAAAGTAAGCAACGCACACTGCTTTGCCATATTTGGCATCGGTTGGAGCTAGAACGCACTGTTTGATTCTGAGACTTGCAACAAGCTTATCCTCCCCCCTCACACGCACTCTCTCTTGCTCTTTTCTACTCCTTTAATTTCTTTCCCATCTGCGCTCCGGTAAGTATATTCTCCATAAATTGTACGTTACTTACAAGTTACTCTATTAGTTCACTCGGGCTCGGATCCGATGTCTACCTCACCTGTGGTGCAGAGAAATTCCGCCAATGACCCCTCATCTGGCACTAGAGTCCGGGACTGGACGAGAAGCAGCGAGCCAGGAGCTGCATTCAACGGACTGAGTCGCGGGAACCGAGGCGGCGGAAGAGGGACGCGCGGCGGACGTGGAGGTAGAGGACGTGGAAGTGGTCCATCCCGTGCAAATGGAAATACCTCTGAGACTACACAAGCAACCAATCCCCCTGCGACTGTCCCACCTCAGATTGAGATTACCAGCGAGCCGGCCACGGCGCCGACAGCGCCGAGCTCAAAAGGTCCATCCAGGCGTACCTCTGCTCGTGCAATCTCTACTACTGCTCCTCCTCCTACTGCACCATCTACGACCGCTTCCGCTCAAACACCTCCCACCCCCAAATCTGCTCGCCCTCCCAACCGTCGTAGGCGTTCCAATACGCAGACAAAGTCTACCGCACCTAAGCTTAATGTTCCCCCTCCACTCGACCAAGCTTCATTACGCTCTCAGAAGGGACGTAATCGCACTCTGCAACCACCTCACAGCGCGCCCCTTGCAAAGGACACCCCTCCCCATCTGGCTGCCCCAAATCCATTTGATATGCGTACAGATATCGACGCCCTTGTTGAGCGTGTCAGAGCAGTTGCCATGTCCGATCATAGGCCTTCAACACCCGGTAGCCACATTGATTGGGCAGGTGATGATGATGATAGCTTACCTGACCTGGATGACTGGGGTGTAAAGACCACGACTACAACTGAGACCAGAGACGAGACTATATCACCCATCATGGTAGAAGGTCTCAAGTCATTGCCTGAACCATGTAAGCCACCTTCACCTCTGGGAAGAGATGTCGCTTCGCCTATGTTACCCACTATTCTTCCTCCTGAACGTACGGACGTTCCGAAGGAGCCCCAGAAAACTACCGCGGAGAATAAGACAGATGACAAGGACGTTATCAACGGATCTAACCCTGCGAAGGCAGAACACAAGGCAGATAAAAAGGCAGAAAAGAAAGGTGGAGTCGCCGACGAAAAAGGCACTGGACGCGGCACATCTTTGGCCTCTAAAGGTCGATCGGACTCCTCGAAACCTGCCCCCTTGCATCCTTCACTACCGCCCAAGCCTGTTTTCATCGATACTCCGATCGCCAAGAATTCGCGCACTGGTGCTACACCAATGCGCAATCCTGCCCCATCTCGATTCCCTCATGCGCACAAGGCCGGGCTTCCTGCTAAACCGGTAGAGAATGCGAAACATATCTCTCCACCTAAAGCCATCGAAGTGGCGGCGACTAAGCCCACGGAAGGACCAGCGGCAAAGATCTTAGAGCCTGTACCTACACCCTCAAAGTCTCCAGATCCTGTGCATGTGTCTGCAGATCCTGTTCCGGAGAAACCCGCAGAAGCACCAACACCGGTACCAATCACCGAGAGCTCTCCGGAAGAGCACAAAGAGTCTGAAGCAGATGATGAGCCGCAAGAAGGACTGCAAGCGTCGATCCATGCACCCAAAGCCTTGTCCGACCCGTCTCTTGCTGCGCGCGACGTTGCGAAACAGTCTATTCCGAATGGACATCGACCATTTAACTTCACTCACAACAGGGCTCAGACTGTCGGTCGACCCCCGTTCTTCGCCTATAGTGCGCCTGCCAACGGCTCGTCCCGGTTTTCTCGCTCAGGACCTGCCACTCCTCGCGGTGGATTCTCGCAACACCACGCGCGAACACATTCGTCTCCTCCCGCTGGTACGATGTTGAATAACCATCGGGCTGTACATGCGACTCGTCCAGTCATCACTGGCGACGCCATCTCCAGACTTGCTCGGACCATCGGCGGCGCAACAATGTCATCGCCTTCCTCGAAGACTACTGTTAGTCTCACCTCGAAAGATTGATTTTCACGCGAGCCATATTCTTCTCGACGTGCCCTCCTCATCTACATCTCAGTTTTACTATTCGCATTTTTCTTGGTTGACTTCACTTCGGAAATGTTCTCTCTTTTGAATTTATTTCTCTTTTTCCATTACTCAATCATACCCCCTGGCCATGGTTTCAATCATAGTTTCTATTGTTCATAAATGCTTCGGTTCGTTCGTCCTGTCTGATATATCATACATACTATTTATTAAATGCTTGGATACACTTCTGCTGTACATTACATACCATAAAAACCGCGTTTCTTTTACTATAGGTCCTACTCAATGCCACCCACTCATGACCATAACCCAACCAGTGAAGTATTACCCCGAGCTAAAATACGACAACTCAAGTCCTACAGCTTTAATGGGTTTCAAACGACTTGAAAAATCCGAGACAACGCCCAGACTGACAAGCATATTCCGAACACGTCCTTCCCACATTATGGAAACGTCCTACAAAATGAGATATTAGACGCTGTACCCAAAACAGGCTGTGCTAAAACACGGATACACACATTGCTTGTAGATGCACGAGCTTTCACGACACCATGAATATCTTTCTTTAGCTCTGCCTCAGTACCTTGCGTTGAGGAGAGTGAATATGGGTCATTGTCATCAGCACCCTCCAGTGAGGGACTTCGTCGAAGCCAGTACTCGGCACCCATTGTCCATTCGCTTTCGTAGCTATACACGTTGAAATCAAAGCGAGACGACAGCGACAGATCCTCAGATACACGAGCGGAATACGCGCTAGATAGGTGACCGAGCATGGGATTGAATAATGCGGTTATGGTTGTGGGAGGCTGGGAAGGTTGGATTTTGGAAGCAGAGGATAATGGGGACGAGGAGGGTGGAGGTATTTGGTAGGACGGCGGTGTAGCATCAGGAGAAGTTGAGAAACGAATTCCGGTGGACACTGTTAAAGCCAGCCCATCACATTTGTCGTCCAAGAGAGGAAAAGGATACGGGTACTAACCTCCAGCACTTCGTTCCTTCGCACTAAAGTAGAATTCAGCACCGGCAGATAAGCGCCCCCTCAGCCCACCCTCTACAGCATCCTCTTCGTCCACTCGTTTGATTCCAACTCGAGTAGGGAGGGTAATTGACGCGGCGTCTTCCGGCGAGTCCGCTGGTTGACCCAACTTTCCAAAATTATGTAGCACCTTGAGCCCCCACATGCCATCCTCTGCACTATAGGTATATTCCGTGCACCATTTGCCCACGTCGTGTTGTAGTGACACCATGAGGTTGCTCATGTTCGACCGCCCTCCCAAGTCAGGCCGTATGGCGGAAGGTGGTTCCGAGATGGCAGCAACGATGGCCTGCAACGTAGGTGAAAGCCTGGTCGAGTATAGGGCATCTAATCTTCCTGTTGGTATGTATAAACGCCCATACATAAGGTAATCTATTCTCCTCGTCAATAACTAGAACATCTAAAGGAATGGATACGGACCCCTTGCATCTACTCGCTCACCGGCAAGCCATTCCTCTCCTTTCCCTTCAGGTCTTCGGGGTTGATCATAGACTCTGAACCGCTCTATCATATCCTTGAAGCGGACGCTGCCAGATGTCTGTATATCCAGGTCGCACGACGTGAATATGTACCCGACCGACCCATTCAGCGAGGGCATAGCATTTATAGAATACGTTGTTCTAAACAGAGCATTGGGGGATTTGGATATAGAGAGATGAAGTCCTTTAGGGACCGTAAAATCGAGAATCGCTACAAAAAGTAGTTCAATATCAGAAGCTTGGATTGCAGAGGAGAACAGACCATCGGATGAGCGGGTCAAGTTGGTGAAGAGATTATCTTCATTCCAACCAGTTGCTTTGTAGTAATTTCGAAGCACATATGAGGCAAAAGGATGCATAGAACCCTGAGTTCATAAGTCGGTATGAGTTGAAGACAGAAATCCAGGGTAGGTACGTAGGCTCGGCAATTAGTCGGGATAATGTAAGTGCAAGCACCCAGAGGCCAAAGCGTGCCAAAAACTTTCTTACGACTAACTATTAAGTACAATGAATGTGATTACTTACATGTAGTATTAATACACTGAAATCCGAAGCAGATTGATGACATCCATAGATATATATACTGGTACATAGAAAATGCTACAGTCATTGTTGAGGAAGTTCGTCAAGAACCTCCTTGATTGATGGTCGCTCGGAGGGTGCAGGATTCCAGCACTTATTCAGCAGCTGCCAAAGCTGATCGTCGAGCCCTCTCTGAATGATGCGCTCCTCCATAGGCCTAGCAGGGAACTCGCCTCGTGAAGACCTAATGACAACTTCAGTTGTATGTTTGATACTGCCATACGGCTGTTGATGGGTAAGAAGCTGGTGAAGGTTCATAAGTTCCTGATTTCTAAGAAGAAATGAATAGCGGCCAGATACCTCGAGTATCGTCATCCCTAGCGCATAAATGTCAGAACTGGCGGAGAGAACTCCCTGTCCGACGCAGACCTCCGGCGCAAACCATCGATAAGAGTCTGACACACCGCGACTCTGTGTGAAAGGTATACCGGTAATGTCTTCCACAATCTATACAGGAAACACAAATTAACTATCATCAGATGTATTTCATGTAGCATACTTGCCTGAGAAAGGCCAAAATCGGCCAATAGAGGGTCTCCGCGGGCATTGATGACAATGTTACCCTGTGTGAAACGTGAATTGGCTGACAGTGACAGTCAATACTAAAACCACACACCGCCTTAATGTCACCATGAACGACACTCATGTCGTGCAGGACCTCCAATCCGAGAGCTATGTGTCTAATCTGCACGAGGAAATCGGTCACAAATTCTATAAAAACAAAGAGTAAACCTAGAAACAGACCATTTTTCGATAGTTGACCGACAAATCGTATTTCTTGACATACGCCAAAGCATTTCCGTTTTGCTGCCATGGGCTAACCATATATCTAGTAAAGTATGAGCAATAGCTCAAACGTCATTTAAGCGGGCAGCTCACGGGAACGGTCCATCATTCTGACAGAATCCATAGAAGGGGAGGACATGTTTTCCGCGGTCAACTCTCCATATTTCTGCCCAGACTTTTACCTCCCTCATGAAGCGCTAACGGTCAGGTAAGCAAAGACCCTGAAATATTGAAGCCAGAGACAGACCCGCATGCTATGCTCGTTGGAGTTGACAGCGCGCACAACTTTGATGGCGACCTTTTCGCGTTGAAGGTACAGACCTTCATAGATATCCATAGCTGCTGTTCCGCTGACGGGAAATTGGCCAATTCGGGTCACCTCTCCAGAGTTGAGATGTAGGTTTGGTAATATTTCATTGGATTGAAGCTGTAATTGGTAGAGATTGCTAGAAAGTCCATTGTGCATCCGATCTGCGGCATGCTTATTTTCACTCATGGCCTAAAACATAGTCAGTGCACCGAACAGGGCGTACTTAATACTATTAGATCCCTGCCTTTTGCATCATAATCATCATTTCCATCATGCGAGTTTGTTCATTCAAAGTGTCTTGAACGAGAATTTGGGAGTTTTGTATTTCGGAGAGATATTCTATCATTTCTTGGTGATCGCGCTTGGCGTTGGCAGAGAACTCTTCTTGCCAATGGTTGATTTCAAGATGAGAAACTAACTGCGTTAGCACCGATCAGCGCGACTGGTGGGCATACATACGTTGGATTCGAGCATACCTGGAATTTTGTCAGACAATTCGAAATTGATGCGTGACATCGTGCTATGTCTGCCTTGATTTCGGCTTGACGAAGAAAGGCATCAATACGGCCCATATTGACCCAGTTATGCATTCCTGTCTTTACGTTCATAATACATCTAGTCGGACGGTATATATATCAGCGCTGTTTTCAGTGCAATGTTAGGAAACATACTCTTGGATGGCCTGGAAAGCATCAGTCATACTGTCTGAAGTTACTTGTCTACTTTCCTTTGCCGCCAGCAGCAGTGTATGGCATCGATCTCTGAGTTGTCGAGCCTCATGACTTTAACACGAAACACGGGTTGAGCAACATCTAATCATGAATAAGGCACCTCTCACCGATTGGAAACAACATTTTCGCAGAGTTGTATTATTCCACAGAGTAGTTCTGCCGCAGGAGACAGAGCAGGAAAGGGCGCAAAATAAGCAGTAATCTGCGCCGCAGTCTTGCCCAAGGAAACCAGAAGAGCAAGTGAGTTTTGGCGGGGAGTCATGATCTAAACGAGATGCAGGAAGGTATCCAGGGGGAAGGGAAGAAAGGACACTGTGTAGGGAAGCATAGCTGTGGTCCTTCATATAAGTAAACGGCGTTATGTAGGCGGCTAAGGAGGAGCTGTCGAATAATAAGCGCCCTGTACAGCATGCTTTCTCTTTTTCCCCCAGCTGCACAGCTACTACCTCAATTCAAGTCTCTTCTCATCAAGGGTCCTTATCATATTTCGGCACCTATTCATCTCGCGATATCTCATACTGCTCAATCTCCGGAGTCTTCTGTCATCGTGCTGTCTGCTGCGCTCCTTGCCAGTGATCTCAAAGAGTTTAACGATGCTTGGCTATCAACTCATTCTGGACACGGCTCAGTCATGGAGTCTTCCTCCCGGGTACAACTCTAGTCGGTGCTGCCGTTTCGATTCTGGTTATCGCCTCTCAAACCTAGGCTGTCAGCTATCCCCCAAGTCCCGCTCATATGTCTCTTCTTCTCTCTGCATTTCATGTCCCAGGAGCTGGTACCGATCTCAACACTGTTCATCCGAAAATAACATTGCGTTCTGCACCGACCCTGATCGTTCTTCATGAACCTTCTGTGTATTTTTTAACACAGTCTCAAGCCAACGAAGCGCTGTATGTTCCTTTCTTCGTCAGAAAATCCAAATGAACTCAACTTCGAAGGCATTCTTGGACTGTCTCATCCTATATCTCCCTGGTGACACCAGCAATGTTCCTAGTCGGCTATTTTGGGTATGCCTTAGGAGGTGCTTGGCAAAAGCTCGTATTGACGCTTCACTWCCTGGATTGGAAGTTCGTCTTCGCCATCAAACACAACATCACTTGCGGTCTTTGACTCTCGRCTGGATCTTCTCAAGCTGCCTGTSGTGCGACAGCAATCGTATCGCGGRCATCCATTCCARGGAGARACGCCMTCTTTGCGAGCTGTGTCAACCCTCGTTCAGGACTATTTCGAGTGGATTGGTGTCTTTGATCTTGAATCCGGTTTGTGATAACACATCATCAAGTCGCGTTTATTTTCAGTCTTCTCAACATTATGCTGTAGCAAACGAAGATTCCGAAGAACAACCTGCCGCAGCAAGTGGTGTGGACCGGAACATGCGTCTCCGTTTAAATAGGTCGAATTCTCAAGAGAAAGAACAGCATACATGGCAGTGGTTGGAAAGGAGATACCAACTTTCGGAATGTGAGAAATGGAGAACAGAGTTTGTCTGGAGGCAGGCAAGTTGATCAGTATATTCAGAGTGATCCTACACCGCGCTCATGAGTCCATAGGCTTAGCATAGGCTAGGCCTGAAGCTTGAAGGCCTGACGTTCTGATATATGTAGTAGGGCTGCTACTACTGCACAAAGTGCAGTCTGTCACAAACCTTTCAACCCGGTGTACAATAGTGTCATAAGTACTATGTTTCCATTAATTACATCGTCGTTTACCCTTTCGCGCGCCAACATTAGAGTCAATGGTCATCCAACGCGGCGCTTGCTTGGCGCTCTTGCTCAGCTAAGAAAAATTACATCAGCATTCTTTCTGCTAAACACCACCATGACTGAAGAACAGCCCAACGAAAACTCTGCCATTTCTTTCTTCTCAGACATATTGAAACCTGGATCTTCTATGCATCCAACATTTCTATTGATTTTGGATGTTGCTTTCACAACATTACTTTTTGTTTTGCTCGGCTTGCTGTATGGCACTGCAGGAAATGTACACATACTGGCTCTCATCCTTATAGAGCTGGGTCTTTGGGCGAGCGTCAAGTGGCGAGTGTCATATAGATGTACAGATTTCATAGCTAATAGCCCAGAATACAACAGGTTTGTTTATGAACTGAAAAACAGCACAGTACAGCAAGCAGACGAGCAGGAAACAGGGCCCAAAAATTCCAAGGAGTCAAAGAAGGATATATGAACGCGAGTTTCATCGTTTTACTCTGTCGCTCTCTTCGTACCATTTCTTCATGCGCTTTGCGCTCTCTTGGGCTAATGTGAATACTTGTAGATATTAATGTCTGTCACGAACAAAATCCTGGGAGATACTCACATTCGCGCTCCGTTGTGTCCAGACCTTCTCGAAATGATTGTGTAGAGTCGCCCGAACTTCCCGCACCCCCTCCCACCGGACCCAATGCAGCAAAGTGCTGCGCTTGGTCAATGACTTCAACAAGCCTTCCTTTAAATGTCTTTGGGATTGACGATTTAGGTTTAGGGGTACCTAGTGTGTGCTCTATGCTCACCGATGTCAGCATTTCAGATATTTCGTTTCCTTGTTCATCGCTAAGTCTATCATGTCGTGGACATCGTTATTCCAGGCATAAGAAGCAAATGACAATAACGCACATATCCATGATGATCTTTCCGAACCCATACCATGACCCGCCTGCACCCACTAAGTTGGATAGTTTTACGCTTCGGGGCTCTGCCTTTAGAGCATTCCGTACCTTAATACCAAACGGCGAGGGAATGTTGAACTCTGCCCAGTCACTGCACAGTTTGGCACGAGTTTCATTGCCATAGAATGCTAAGAGACACACGAGAATATAATAGTGTAGGCTAGCCAGATCGGTATCTGCCGCTTGCTAAGAGCAGCAATCTACACAAAGTAAAGGGTCAGATTCAATCAAAGAACTTGTCGAAGAGGTTGTACATCGCGCTCAGAACCGCCGCCAAGATGACCCATGTCAGGGATATTGTGCTTGAAGGTGCATTGTATCTTCTGCGATGCTGTTAGCTTCAGAGATAAGAAAGCAGCGAAAGGAATAACGAACCTGGTTTTCGGCTAGAATCGCGTCGATTGAGAAATAGTCGTTGTCCATGCAAGAGTGAAGGATCCGTGTCCCGATGCCAGCATGCAGATGTACTGAACAGCGATCAGGACCCAACCCTTCCCTCGAGAAAAGGCATTTTGCTACCTACCTGCTATTCAAGCTTCAAGTCGCGCGCTAACACGTCTTGGGAGAGTCCAAGGAGAATCAGGGAGAATCAGAGCAAGTCAGGCTTTTATAACGTCACGCGTTGAATGAAATTCAAACTCCCTCCAACCAGCTTCTAGCGTCCAGCTTCGTCTCTCGTGATCAAGGAAGGTGCTCGACGGGAATGCGCAGGTTGGGCTGGAGGGGCGGCGGAGCCGTCCTCGGGACACGGAGCAAGTCGAACGCTCGGGTGGGCGGGAGACTTGCTCGGCTACCCTGATCTCGCACCTTCGACTGATCACTCACACTTGTAGTACTCTCTAATGCAATGGATTACTGCTCCTAGGCTACTAATGTATATACAATTACGAGAGTATGCTCTATCAACAACTTGACTGATAATGATTAAGTGACTCTAATGGGAAGGGAGGGAGGGTGCAAAGAGGAATCTATCTGCAACTACGAGCGACGAGCGCGAAGGCGACGACGTTGAGGAAGGGAAGGCCAGCGCGTGGGAATGTGCATGGACCTGCTCCCTAGCCGCTCAGCTGGAAGCTGGTGCCGGTTCGTTCCTTCCGGCACCTGACACAATCCAGCTTCGTCTCTCGTGATCAAGGAAGGTGCTCGACGGGAATGCGCAGGTTGGGCTGGAGGGGCGGCGGAGCCGTCCTCGGGACACGGAGCAAGTCGAACGCTCTTCCCGCCACGAGCCGTGAGGCAAAAACCGCGGTCGACAACGACGACGGCCCCCCCGCCCCACTGCACCACACGAGCGAGCTACGACCGTGGCACGTCCTTGAGATGACGGGATATTACTTGCTCAAATGCCCTTATGTACACTTGATATGCCAATGACTTCCACCTCCCTTGAATCCTCACAATCTCTGGTGATACTCCTTGTGCTAGCAGATATGATGCGCCACCTATCCGCAGTGAGTGCCCAAACGTGGTTCCATAGCCCCAGGAGCCTAGAATGCCATTGATCCGGGAGAGTGCTGCTGACCGGACTAGTGGGCGGACCTCCCCACGCTGGTCCCTCCATGAGAACAAAGGGTCATTTGGTCCTGCCGGGACACGCTGCTGCAAGTTGTCCAGGGCTGCTATTGGGCACAGCTCGCCTCCTTCGGTGTCCCCGAGAATGAATACGTGCTGGATCTCGCCTGGTGCTGCTGTTTTCGCTCTCGGTAAGTCCAGTCTGTCGTAGCGTTTCCCCTCCAGGTCCCTGAGTTCGTGACGGTCTTTCCGTGCCAAGTGCAAAGCAGGGCTGAACTCTGCCCTGGATTTGACTGAAACCTCTCCGAATCGCATCAGCCCCCAGAAGGCACACAGAACTGCCGCTGCCACACATGCGTCAAAGCCATTCGTTAGATCTAGGGACTTGATCAGGACTTTGAGCATTGGCAGAGTTATTGGTGGACGTGGTGGGCGAGAGCGCTTTCCTGCCTGGATCTTCTGAAGACCCCGGAGCGAGTAGTTGATTTCAGCGAGCTGGTCCTCAGACAGCGGTGCGCGCCATCCTTGTGTTATATGCCATGCTCGGATCGCTGACAAGTACTTGCGCACTGTTTCTATGGCCACTGGCTCAAACGGTGTTCCATCTGCGAATATTGGGTCCTTAGGATCTGGTGTTGCCCCTGCCCACAGTGCGAACGAGTGGAGCAGCTCAAATGATGCTGGTAGCCGTGAGCTCTCTGGTATTGAGAAGATGTCGCAGAAGATGTGAAACTTCCTGAGGCCTGAGCCATACGAGGATGTGTCGGTCAGTGATGCATGAGCTGCCACATCAGCTAGGTGCTGCAGAAGCGGGACTGCTAGTACCTTCTGCAGTGGAGTGTTCACCCCTTTCCACAAGAAAATCCTCTGGTCTGATGAGCACTTGGGCCTCAGCGGTGATGGCCTGAGCTGCAGAGCTGACAACTCCTCCACCACCCCTTCGCATGCTGGCAAGATGGACGGTAGGATTCTCAGTGCAGAAGTGGGCATTACACAGATATCAGCAGGTCTGAGAGATGTGGCGGCAGGGGTATCTGAACTCTCTGTGAAGCCAGGGGGAAACCTTTGAGGAACGCATCGATGTCGCCTCTGGATAGTGCGTCTGAGATGTTGTCGCGGCTGTTGATGTGAATCGGCTCTAGCCACAGGCACTGTTCTGCCATTATCTGGTAGATGTGACGAAGGATACGGTTCGTCTCTCGACTTTGTGAGCGTCCCTTCTTCAGGCTTCCGACTACACCTGAGTTGTCTGATCTGACCAGAAAGGTGGATGCTGGTGGGTGCTCCTTTGCACGGCCCAAATGTATCACCAGGCGCAGCGCCAGCTCGATGGCGACAGCCTCTGCCCAACCTATGTCCCGAGGCTGTTTTGGGCCTATGTGCACTCCAGGTGCCCACTTCCACACCGCCCAGGCACTGCCAACAACGATCCCAATGCCGAATGATGTGCTGGCATCTCCCCACCAGTTCAAGTCCACTGGAGTTGCTGGTGCCAATGGTATCTCGTTGGGCAAGGACTCCATTATGAACCTCACCCATGAGAGGTCTGCTGCCACCGCTGAAGGCACCTTGAGCCGAGCACGGGCTGAAATGAACGACCGTGCAAACTCGCCTGTTGAACGAACAAATGGCCTGATGAGCAGGTAGATACACGATGTGTGAATCAATTTGCCCTCCAGTGAACTGGCTTCCTTCGATGTGACCCTGCACCCCTCCTCCTGCCACTTCACCAGTAAGCTGAGTACTGCCAGCCGCTTCTCGTCCGGCAATGATACCGACTTGCGGACTAGGTCCCAGATGAAGCCTATGTAGCGCTGCTGGAATGCGAAACCCCGGATCTTCCTGGCACTCCATGGGACGCCAAAGTAGGCTGAGACCTGAATGAAATCCTCTTCGGTGAATGATTGATCTGGGAAACGGATGACGAAGAAGTCGTCGACCCATTTGAGCAGCGCCCTCACTCCCCACCTCTTGTAGATCGCTACCAACATGTCTGCCACTGACCCAAACACTCCAGCACTTGATGCTAGCCCAAAGCAAACTGCTCGGTCGACATAGATCCACCCATCCCAGAATACACAGAGCACGTGCTGTTGAGATGGATGTACTGGTGTTATCCGGTATGCTGAGGATATGTCGAATGTCGCCGCCATGCAACCCTCCGGCAGTGCTAAGATCAGTGCTGCTGTGTGCGCGAATGTCCCCCACTCTGTTGGGAAGTCGTCTGCCCGGATGCCTGCATTTACTGACGCTATCTCTGAGTTCCGTGGGTATGAGAGGTCTTGGACCAGACGGAATGAGTCTGAGCCTTGCTTTGGTACCAAGCCTAGTGGTGACGTGCGAAACGGGCCGATGCGCTCCTCCAAATTGGCCTGTGTGAATGGTTGGGAATACCTCCCTGCCTCTACCTCCTGCTTTATATACGACGTGATAAATTCTGGAGCCAGCTCCACTGAACGATGATTTTCGAAATAACAATGAGGTTTCCGGCACCCCTTTTACTCCATCAACTATGTGCTGCCATTCTTCTAGGATCCCGAACTTCGATAGTACCTCAGATATCCGCTCCGGGTCAAGCGGCGATACTACTATGCGTGGGTCAGAGAGATGGGCAGGTGGCAGCACCATGAGATGCTTCTCCGCAGAGACTACAGAGGTGTGCGAAGAAACATGAGGTTCCCCTGCTGCAAGATGATGATCGCGAGAAGAGGAAGCAGAAAACTTTGATGCCTGGGGCCTGGAGGCTGTTTGGATTGCCTCCATCGGCCGCAAGGGGGACGCACTGGCGCCCTGCGGAAGTGGTTGAAGATGTGCACGATGACGGAAAGCAACCGGGTGTTCCACACCGAAAGCATACAGCTTTGGTGCGAAACTTCCCACTGGGATTACGGTATGGCGATTGGCGATTTGACGAAATGCTACGGCTCTGTCTGTGAGCCCCAGAAGGGGTAGAGGGGGGTGTGGAAGATGCAGCAGCCAGCATAACCTTCTGTGCTTGCTTCGTCACAATCGCCTGTACTCGGCCCTTGTCGTACACACTCAGATCGTACTTGTGGTTCTCGGCCGCCCTCAATCGTACTTCTATATCATACGTCAACGCTACCGGCCACGAGAAATGAACTCCTATGTCCTGTATGTTCCTGTTGTGTTTCTCCCATGCAGTGACGATTGCTTCGCTATGCAATTCCCGCAGTAAACGTATCATTGTTGATGACGCTGATAGCCACTGTACTGTGTCGAGATTCAGCTCGCTTGCTCTGTCATGGCGAGCTGAGGATTTGACTTTGCCTGTGCGCGGATCAAACATCACAACGTCGTCATCGCCTTCCCAAGCTGCCTTGGCCAAGGAGTCTGGGAGCAAGCGATGGTACGACACGTATTCGTATGCTTTCACCGCCTTCCAAATGCTCTGTGTCACCGCTAGAGCGTAACAATGTTGTTAGCTAACCGAACTGAGAATAACTCGCAAACACACATGGGCCCGATGTCGAGCCTGTCCTCCAATGATGAGGAACTCCACTACTACTCATCCCTGAAGTCAGGGATGGCGCCACACTGACTGCGCTAAGGTCAAGGTGCCGCCGATGTCGACGCAATCCTCCTGACTCGAACATGTTACACTGGCTCGCAATGTTGCGGCTTCACATGCATTCCAACTAACCACTGCAGCCATTCCGCTGCCCATGCACAATGGAATATTACAGAAAAACCGGAGGAAGGACTTACGCGTTTCAAGTGAGTTCCCTATGAACCCTTCCTCGATTACCGGGACTACCACTTTCTTCCCTTCGCCATTCAGGGCCGCCTTGATACCAGCATCGATTTCGGCTGCTCTCAATGCTCTTTCTTGCCGGAGCAACGCTAACGCTGTGGTCAAGTCCGTGATCGCTTCGTCCTCACCACCCTGTTGATGTGGTTGTACAGGTGGCATGATCCCACTGCTACCTGAGTTCTCTCGCCCGCTTGGTTGTCCGGTCTCTGGAGCGCGTTGAGTCGACCTAACTGCTTGCCCTCCAGGAAGGCTCAAACCAAAGTGTGATGCCAAAGGAGGCACTGGTCCTGGTTGTTGCGAGTCGCTCGTCCCAGTCATTGAATCGCACTTTACGACGTGATAAACGAGTCTAAGATGAAATTTAGCAAAGAGGAATCTATCTGCAACTACGAGCGACGAGCGCGAAGGCGACGACGTTGAGGAAGGGAAGGCCAGCGCGTGGGAATGTGCATGGACCTGCTCCCTAGCCGCTCAGCTGGAAGCTGGTGCCGGTTCGTTCCTTCCGGCACCTGACACAAACGATGCTATCCTCACGTCTTTTTCGTATCGTCACTCGATGTCCACGAGTACGGAATCAATCACCAATACATCGTTCATTCTCCTCTAGCTTTCCTCGGCGAGCAAGTCATGATTCCGAGCTTGCAGAGCTCTACGCTAGACTCAGTAATACCACGTTAGCACGTAAGCTGCAGAATGCTCCAGAGGCCATGAATGCCATGCGCGAGTTTGCAGAAGTTCTGCAAAGATCAGGTAGTTTCCTCACTACGTCTACGAGACTTCAAAACGTTCCTAAATGACTGATGGTCAGGCATGGATATGACCTCCGGAAAACCACCCTCTGCTATGCAGATGATGAAACTCGCTATGGATAAGCAAGCTCGGGAAAGCGGAATGAAGCTCGCTGAAGAATTCAAGAAGGCAGGCATTGATATTACTGATAAAGTGCGTCTGCTACTTGTTCCACACGTATTATAGCTCAGAGTGTTTGTAGAACCTTGTCGCAGAGATTATGTCTGCCATGAAAAAGGAATGATTTCCACTTTTGCATTCATTCTATCTATAACATCAATGTCGAAATGCGAGTCGTGCAATGTCTTTCAAGTAGCTTCTTGCACTCGTCAAAGCTACCCCTTGCACCATGATAGCGAAGGTCCCTGGGTTTTAGACATTCTTGAAACGGATTGGAAGACTATCTAGTCAGTCTTGTCACTATACTTGTTAATAGATGAATATCTGGGGAATCTCTCTCGCCCACCTTTACGACCCACCCTCTTGGTATGATACACGCGTTCTGTAACTGCATATCTACCTGGAAGCAACAGCCTTCCTTATGTTATGCCTCCTTCTGTAGATGCATAGACTCTCGGAGCAACAGGAACCTCTAAGTACTTATCAATCAGAACTTCGAATAAAGGCTACGAAATGGACGTTCTTAAGCTTGGAGGTAGAGACCTTGCCGGACTCCCGGACGCGGCGGCTGCCGGTCGGTCTGTGAGAAATTCATCACGTGACAAGCGCGAACTTGTTTGTCAGTGTTGCACATTTGGTGCGCGCCGCATTGACCTGGTCCTTCCCTCCCCTTCAAATGGCTGTTATGGTTGCTGACCATCCGCCAACATCCCTGGCTTTGTCTGAGATAATACACACAATGTCTCCTTCTCCTGCACCTCAATCAAATGACTCCTTGGACCATCAAGATACACCGGGAGGCCACTCCACTCAGAGATCAGATTCGCCGGAGCCGCTTCAGGACGAGGAGGTAGCGAATTTTCGCAGAAGAGTCGTTGAGATGAGCACACAATCTACAGAACTCATAGGGATGAGTTCAAGAGAGCAGGAACTTGCTAGTATGGTACGTATAGCACTTTACAAGTGGCGTTTTTGATTCGACTGTCTCGCTCCGCAGGTAATGAGACTTACCGAACCCACACGACCTAGCTCAGCGCAGGTCATGTGTCAAGCGAATCTTATATCGCAGCTAACCTCCCAAAGAGACTACTTGATCCAACAAACAGAGGAAGAGAGGGCTCGATGGCAGTCGGAAAAGGATGGATGGGCAAGAGTCTCTGAAGCTCTCATTGCGCAAAGAAATAAGAAGGACCATTACTCAACAAAGCAAGAGGTGCGTTTAGAGTTCTATTTCATTCATCTTCAGCTAACTTATCAGAACCGTTTAGGATCTAGAGCGTTACTGCAATTCCTTGCAAGCCGATAATACAGAGCTCCGCCATAAGGTGAGTTTTCTCGGCTATGACCAACACTTTGCTTTTCGTAATCTATTCTTCTGCGGAATGGCTTGGAGCTAATATTACCTATGATTGCTGTTAACCGGCTTTCATCCTTTTTCCGCTGCCTATACCCTCATTTCACTGGTTTCCCTTCTTCTTTTCCTTTGACTATGCTTCCTAGGATTCTATTTGGGATGTACGAGTTTCCAGCTGACTTCTGTGTTAGGAACAAGAAACATCGGCGCGGCTCAATACCCTCGAAAATGAAATATTCAAACTCAAGCCCATGCTTCTCCTTCAGCCTTTCCCTTCAATGCCTACACTTTCCGCGATGACTCATGCCTCGTCTTATCTCTCTAGCCTACCTTACCCGGCGCCAACAGGTCTGGCTGCCGTCTCTGCGCAGCGCGCTAAGCTCAGTCGTAGGAAAAAGAGGGAGAAGGAGAAGGGTATCCCTGTTGCTTTGGCTGATGCAGCTGAGGGGGAAGACGTGAGTGACAGCGAAAATCCGGCAAGTGCAAGCACTCCTGCCACTGCCTCGAATGCAAGGGGGAATAATGGTAGTGGGACCGTTATAAATCCTGCTCCGATGCACCAAGCTAAGCCTCCGTGGGCAGAAGGTGTAATCAGCACTGCAACTACGATTCACTCTCGGACCCAGGAGAGTATTCCCTCTCCATCAGCTGCACCAATTGTCCCCAGAGATTCGCCTGGCAACGCGTCTGCGCCTGCTATTTATCAACATTTACTTCGGCCGCCGATATCATTGCAGCCTTCCCCCACTTCTCTACCTCACACTATTGGGAATACTACTCGTAATGCGGCTTCAAAGGGTTCGAGATCCGGGGGAAACAATAAAACAGGTGCCAAAACCTCCGTTCCTACACTTCCACTTACTTCGGATGCGCGCTCTGAACACATCCTTCTCGCTGCCCGTAAAATCGGTCGCGAACGTGCTGCTATTGCAGCCGGTCTTGTTGAGGCCGGAAGGGAAAAGGAAAGGGATAGGGAACAGCAGGAAAGAGCAAAAATGCAGAAAGAGCGCCTGGCAGCTGGTATCACAGGCTACTATCGTCCTTCTGCGGGCGGGAATGCCACTGCTACTAGCAATGACACAAAGAGCAAGGATACCAATAGCAGAAATACAAATCCTGCTAATCAATCAACTGCCAGTAGCAGCAATGATGCAGTACCTTCTACCTTGGTTGCAGCAGTTACTAGCCCGAAAACACCAAAAAGGACGGCTCCAGCGACCCGTATGGTTGGAGCTAGTACGGATATGATTAGTCCTGCAACAACAGAGTCCCTTGGTAGTGCACGATTCAC
This sequence comes from Neonothopanus nambi, assembly GCA_003987895.1. Lineage (NCBI taxonomy): Eukaryota > Fungi > Basidiomycota > Agaricomycetes > Agaricales > Omphalotaceae > Neonothopanus > Neonothopanus nambi. Next base: position 9,436 of record RCHF01003067.1, on the reverse strand, counting down.
AGGTTACCACCGACCGCCGGAGACGCTTCCTCCGACACCCATGGATTCGTTGTTGAGCGCTGCCCGAAGTATGATGGATAGGACTGATACCGGCGCTCAACGGAATGCAGGTGGTTCCAGTGAACTTGGAGCTAGAAGGAGATCAAACGTCCTCGAGCAGCCGACGACCCCAACGCAGAAAAGAAGGAAAGTCACTTCCACAGCTGCTGTTGCCAGTGGCAGTAGCTCCGAAATTGTCAACGCACGCGTACGTAGCGCGCTTGATGTACTTGCTGATCAAGCAGCGGCAGCTTTTAGCAGTGAAAAGCCGAATCCAAGAGCTAAGTCCAAAGGCAAAGGCAAGGAGAGGAGCTTAGAGGACGCCTCTTCAGCAGTAGACCATGAGAAGGAGAGGGCCACAGAAGAGGAGATTTTAAGCACAACGACGAAAAGTGGGCGGAAGACAAGAGCTACGAAAGCTGCTGTCGCTGCCGCGAAGGACAAACGCGCGAGTGCTTCGAGGAAGAGCAAAGCCGAATCGTCTAGGACAGGATCTTCAACACCCAGGATGATTTCTCCTGCCGATCCCAAGGTATCAGCGGCTACGTCAAATTCACGAAGGTCTACGCCGAGGTTGATATCTGCTCCTGATTCAAGCAGTATTGATAGAGGTGGTAGTGCTACTTCCGCCTTGTCAACGGGGCGGAATGAACCTACTAGTACTGAACCGAGTGAGCTCAACCTCCATGAGCCTACTTTGGTCGAGCCCAGCTCTGGCGACGTGGGGAGGAGTACATCAGCACCAGGAGTAAGTGAAGATCGGCGAGAAGGTATCGTAGATACTACGATGATCACGGCGCCAACGGACGGGGTGGAAAAGGACTCACCTGCAACAGCTGGGTCGCATCCACCCGTGGACTCCGAACTACCAGGGTAGCAGCCGAGTAACAGCCAAAGTAGACTGTTTTCTCCTCCAGAAATTCCGTGCCGATAGATAGTTCCTACACGAAGTTTTTCTTCACTCATGTGTGTTTCGCTCCTCGCCGCTGTATTCGGATTCTGCTGGAGGGGGCAGACAGTATGGAATGCGACGCATGGAAGTTGTGCCATATCCTGATGTCTATTTCTATCATTGGCTGTAATTTGTGATACCTGTTGTATGTATGTATACCATCTGTAATACCATAAACCGCTCACAGACCTCACATCTGCCACCACTGGCTTACTGACTAAAATGGTTCGCGAAAACTGGCGAGCGCTTATAAGTACTTACCAGCGCGCGCCTATCTTATCTTATCCTTTCAAGCTCTCCTCAACTCTCGAGTCCAAAATGCAGTATCAACCACTGCCATCAACATCTTATACTCTTCCCTCATCAGCAATCTCATCTGTAATTTCATCTGTTCCAGCTCCTCAATACAACCTTCCTGCTACTCATTTTTATTCGATCGAATATCCCGGTTATGTTCTCCCAGAATCAATACCCCAGGCTATCCGGAATCTAGGCGGTCCTTCTACCTTAGAAAACGCTTTCAAACGTGGTGTTTCTAAAGCCGACGCATTAGTTGAGCTCCAACTAAGACCTGGTAACTCCTTCGCACATCCAGTGCCAGGTGAAGTTGTCACCACAAACAGTATTCTGCTAAAGGTCACTCGAAGGAAAAAGAAAAGAGTTCTGTCGAATGACGACGCTGCTAATTCGAACGTTGGGGAATACCGGGCTGAGGCTGTAGGCGTACTCTCCAAGACGGTCAGATTCAGAAGTGAGTCGAGCTCTCTTTGCAGTCTGTTGTCAATCTCAATATTCCTGAGACAGGTATGGCCGACTATCAGTATCAGCCGGATTCCAATGATCCTCTGTCCAAACTACGGTCATCTATGGATAATATGGATGGTATGTTATCCGCACGTCCGAAGTCGCATTGTCTCCTATATCTTTTTGGAAGTGGAGGCTATCAGCACGTACCGAATTCCAACAGAGAAGGAAGACTACACAATACTTACAGATGCACCTCCTGCTCCTGTCGATACTGAATTTGCAATGAACCTCGATCCGCAATTGATGAGCGAGCAAGAAACCTCGACAATTAGGACGACCTCCGTGCCACAAGGAACTCGTAGTAATATTCGAATGTTCCCGCCTCCAATCTTCAGTCGTCAAGCAATCTCCCAAAATTACAAGTAAGTGCTCCATATCGAACGTGTTTCTTGACTGACAATCTCTGGCAGTTTTAAGGGGAATCCAGCCTCTATGGTATCGAATGTGGTTGACGAGGAAACAGGCGAAGAGAAAAAGCGTTTGATTAACAGAATGCGTTGGAGAGGATATGGACCTGCAACTATATCCTTTACAGACACATTGGTTTGTTTGATGTATGAAATCATACATTCATTGGATAACGTTCATTATAGGTACCAGACCAACCGCCGCCAAATGTCGAGGAGGTGCGGGAGCAGGTCGACAAAAATATTCTCAAAAGACTGGATGAGGTCTACATTGGTCCCAAGTCACACTGTATGACACTCACTGTCTCCTTAGCTTTTTAAAGAGCGTCCCATCTGGACACGGATGTCTCTTTTCAATCAAGTATCTCCTGCAGTATCTCGGGAAATACACAAGTGAGTCGACTATATCATGTAGTAATTCTTCCGGTCTCAAACTCTTTCAAGTTCGAAGATCATCCTTCCCTTAGTTTGTTATGTTTTTCAAGATGGCCCTTGGCGGGACACCCTTGTGAGACTTGGATACGATCCAAGGCAGGACCCTAATGCCAAATTGTACTTCTGCCCCAAAATACCAGCCCACAACCAGCTAACACTCTGATTCAGTTACCAACGTCTATATTTTCGCAATGCGAACCATCCAATCAACAGACCTTCAGTAATTATTAGACGCCAAGAACGCGCAGCTACCAGCAGCACGTTTCAGCTAGACAGAGAGGAACCTAGGTGCGAACATTTTGTGTTGCCTCGACTATAACTTTGCAGAAGTGCTTGACCGTTAGGACTTCACATATCTTCGACGGTATCACATTGACCAAGGAAACGGCAGCTTTCCAACTCTGCGACATTACCGATCCGATGTTGAAGGAAATGATCGAGAATTCTGACGATGTTCGGGAAACGTGCGATGTAAGTAGCTGACTTCTGTGTTTAACGGGAAGTTCAACGATGGTTTAGGAACGAGATGGCTGGTACTCGACACTCTCTTTCGAGCGAATCAAAGCAATCCTGCGACTCAAATTCTTTTCCCTTCTGGATGGACGTCCTGCGACTGAGGAGGAATGCAAAGCCGTTTTAGAACAAAGCGATAATGCGCCCAACAAAACTCTTACTGCGTCTAGGACCACGAAGTTAAGAGTTGGCAAGCACAACATGGCCAAGGGCGCACTACGTCCTGAGGAAGCTGCTGTGGGTCCAGCACAGTTGTATTGATGCCTTGACTAACTCCCTCCCTTTGTAGGCATTCCGTTTGCGGGCCACCTTGGACAGGGAAAAGAAAGTGACGACCCGATAACCTTGCGATAACCTAGCATTTATACTTCGAAATTTCGAACATATTGTAGTGCGCAGCCTTTCCTTAACTATAGTCAAATTCAGAAAGTACTTAAGACTTGTAGATGAGATGTTATCAGATAGCCCAGTGATAGTCAGAACGTCTACATTTTTGACATCTCCTTCAACAGCGAGCCAACATTCAGAGGACAGAACAGTAGGTATTCAGGGTCAGACTACGGCGTAGAATGATGTTTTTGAGAGTATCTGTATTTTCAGATGGCATAGAGATCGCATACACATGGCATGGAAAGACCTAACGCTGGAGAACCTCGCCATCTGCAAAGCAGTCCAACCAACTTGATGGTACAACATGAAGACAAAAGGGTTGCGACAATCTATATTTTATGATGCTGCTTTCTGCTCTGCCCGTGCTTTGTGCTATAGAGGACATGATGAACAAGATGAATAGGTAAAAAAACAGAGGGAAGACGCACTGAGCCAACGAGCGCAAATCGAGCATTACGACGGAACTGAAAGAGGTAGATCTGTTAGATGTGATTTCTACCTGGACAAGCCTTTTCTTAGCGAACCTTGGGGTCAACCTATTGAACATTTATAATTCAGCCAATAGAGTCGAGAGAGTAGAAAGGATCCTATACATACACCCTTCAACGACCGTGTCCTGCTAGACTTTGGCTTCTTGATGCCATTTTTGTGAGCCTTCTTGTTCTGGTTGTGGTTGGTATGGCTGAAGCGGATCTTTAGCAATGTCGCGTCTCTTTTCAGCTACCGTACGTACTTCTTGGATTTGGCCATGGCGTCGTCGAAGGCGGTCTTGAGGATGGGATTTACGAATTTGGAAACTATGTAAGTGCACTGCCACGAGCTGCAAATGGGTGGCTTGAGAAACTGTACAGCTGCTACTTTATTTAGTCATGGCCCAAGAATTGTCAAGACTCGGACATTTCCAGGGCATTTCCTGGACATTTCATCTGATCTTCAGAGTCGAACCCTCTGATAAGCAGTCAATATATAACACTCAGATAGCAACCACAGTGTAAAGCTATGGTTAAAGAAAAAGCGACAGACTTCAAGACCGTTGGATTGCTGCGTGACAGTTCTGCAGGATTTGATTGGCTGGCACGAAAAGCCGAAAACAGTCGGCCGAAAGCAAACCGAAAGTCGTTCATTGAAATCTCATTTCCGACAGGTCAGCATATAAAAACCTACAGTAACAGTGTCCCCATTCTCCTTCGTTATTCGTCTATTTGCTATGCCTGCCCCTACTACTCCTCCCCGTACTCTTTATGACAAGGTTTGGGATGACCATATAGTGTAAGTGAGGCGATATCGCTCACGATCAGATATTCTAATCGTGTGCTATAGCGAGGTTAAGAAAGACGGATTGGCATTAATCTACATCGACCGGTACGTATTCCCGCTACATGATCTATATCCTCGTGTTCAATCTTTGACGATATTATTGATAGCCATCTTGTTCATGAAGTTACGAGCCCTCAAGCATTCGAAGGATTGCAAGTCGCGTTGACTTTGTCATATACCTATTGTTCTTACGATTCAATTGCTCAGACGAAATGCTGGACGCAAGGTCCGCCGCCCGGACTGCACTCTTGCAACTGTGGATCATAATGTTCCGTACGCCCCTTGATCCCAGTGCTGCCAGCCACCTGATGACATCATACATCTATCTAGTACAGCGTCACGCAAGAATTTCTCAAACGTTGAATCCTTCATTGCTGAACCGGATTCGCGAGCACAATGCATGGCTCTTGAAGAAAATGTGAAAGAGTTTGGGCTGACGTACTTTGGCATGACTGACAAACGCCAAGGTCAGTTGTGAGTTACCCAAGAGTCCATGTTGACTTAACGGTTTTATAGGAATTGTCCACATTATTGGGCCTGAGCAAGGATTTACTGTGAGCATCATCTCTTACCGTGTATAATTGCGAGTTGACACGGGTTGACACCTTCTCAAAGCTCCCGGGCATCACTTGTGTTTGCGGTGACTCTCACACATCAAGTTAGTACTTGCAAGTTTCGCTAATTTATTGCTCACTGACCACACGTTCAGCGCATGGAGCTTTCGGCTCTCTGGCGTTTGGTATCGGAACCTCTGAAGTCGAACATGTCCTTGCTACGCAGACCTTGCTGCAGAAGAAAGGAAAAAACATGCGTATCACTGTGGATGGGGAGCTTCATGAAGGCGTTACCTCCAAAGACGTTGTTTTGCATATCATCGGTGTCATTGGCACAGCAGGTGGTACGGGATGTGTCATCGAATATGCTGGGTCCGTCATTCGTGGCTTCAGTATGGAGGCAAGAATGAGTATGTGTAACATGAGTATCGAAGCTGGTGCGCGCGCAGGTATGATCGCACCTGACGAAATTACGTTTGCCTACTTGCGCAATCGTCCTCTTGCACCGAAGGGAGAGGTATGGGATCGTGCAGAAGCCTACTGGAGGACTCTGAAATCAGACGAAGATGCGAAATTCGACATCGAGGTGAACATCCCCGCTTCTGACATCGTCCCCACTGTCACTTGGGGTACCTCTCCTCAGGACGTCGTCGCTATCACTGGCGTAGTCCCTGATCCTTCTTCGATTGCCGATCCCGTAAAGCGTGCCTCCGTGACGCGTTCGCTGACTTACATGGGCTTGTCTCCGAACACACCCATGGAGGATGTCAAGATTGACAAGGTCTTCATCGGCTCTTGCACCAACAGTAGAATTGAAGATCTCCGCTCCGCTGCGAAAATCGTTTTGGCAGCTGGGCCCGAGGCCAAGGTCGCTCCCGGAGTATTGGCGATGATCGTCCCAGGTTCAGGTCTGATCAAAAAGCAAGCCGAAGCTGAAGGGTTAGATGCTGTATTCAAGCGTGCTGGCTTCGACTGGCGTGAAGCTGGTTGTTCCATGTGTCTGGGCATGAATCCCGATCAGTTGTCGCCAGGCGAGCGGTGTGCGAGCACGAGCAATCGTAACTTCGAGGGCCGCCAAGGGGCCGGTGGTCGGACGCATCTGCTCAGCCCTGCTATGGCTGCTGCTGCTGCCATGACTGGAAAATTGACTGATGTCCGAAAGTATCTCGGCTCTACAGCGGAGGCAAATATCGCTGCTGGACCGAAGCTCAAACTCACTAATGCATTAGACCTCATGGACGATCCGGTGCTGCCTTCACCTGCTCCTGAACAGCCAGCTACGCCTTCTACCGGGACTTCTTTACCTCCTAGTGAAACACCTTCCTCGGTTCAGAAATTCACTGTTGTGAAGGGTATTGCTGCCCCGCTACACATTGAAAATGTCGACACCGACATGATCATTCCTAAGCAGTTCTTGAAGACTCTGAAGAGAACTGGTCTCGCAAATGCTTTATTCTACACTCTCCGTAAAGACCCCGCCACCGGTGCTGACACAGATTTTGTTCTGAACCGTGAACCATACACTCACGCCAAGATCTTGGTTTGCACCGGGAAGAACTTTGGCTGCGGAAGCTCCCGCGAGCATGCACCATGGAGCTTGTAAGTACTGCATTCCCTCGTGTTGTTTCCAGTCTCTTACGATAGAAAATCAGGAATGACTTTGGTATTCGCTGTGTTATTGCACCAAGCTTTGCGGATATTTTCCGGAACAACGCGATGCAGAACGGTATGCTTCCTGTCGCCATTCCTCAGGAGCAGTGCATTGCCCTCGCCGAAGATGCGGAAGCAGGTTTGGACCTTGAAGTTGATCTAGATAAACAGGAGATTCGTCGCCCCAACGGAAAAGCTGCGGTACCATTCAGTACAGATGCTTTCCGGAGACACTGTTTGCTCAATGGGTTAGATGATATTGCCTTGACTTTGCAGGACGTGGATTCAATCGAGTCCTTTGAGTATAGGCGAAGCGAAATTTGGCCATGGTTGGATGGTTTTGGATACAAGGCTGGTAAAATACCTGTCGCCGCGAAGAAGACCCCTAAACGAATGGACTGGTAAACTAGATGCGATAAAATTTGTACCTGTAATGAGAATGTATTCTGCTTGTGTAGCTTCAACTTGTAGCGAAATATCAGTTACCAAGGATGGCAACCAGAAATAATTACGGCATGGTGGTGGTGTGTATGCACACCTGCAATTTGAGCCGAAGTCGATCTGCGCTGAGCCACCAGTGGCAGTGGCACCAAACCTTCCCTCAAACCACCATCATTGACCTTGAACTACTTTTTCTTTTATTTATTCTTATATCACACCCTCATAGTACTATTTCATGGCGCCTTCTATTACAGCTACCACTGCTCCTGCTCCTGCTCCTAATTCGACACCTATTGGCCCGAAGGATACTGCCGCTGCAAAGCCCACTTCCACCGCCCAGTCTAAATTCATCTTGCAAGGTGTACCGCAGAAGAAGGCCACTCGCCGCTCTAGCAAGCCAATAATAAATTGGTTTCAACGGAAGCTAGCTGGGACTGTGAAGGTGAAGAGAGCGGACGATGGTGGTCAGTTGTCTATCGGAAAAGGTCGTGGTTCAAGTTCTGCCTCTGCACGAGCACCAAATCGGATTTCTTCTTCTCCAATGCCTGCTTCTGCTCATGGTGGGAGGCAGCAAGGAAGGCTAAATGCACTGGCGGCAGCTGAGAGAAAGACCATCTCTTTGAATGGTGACGATACTCCTGACATTTCTACCATCTCAGACGACGAAGGGTCTTTGAATGAATCCCTAGCCCGTGAATCTACGTGGTCGCCAAGTAGCGTTTTAGAAGCAGATGAAGATGCTTCTCTTCGCCCTATCCCCCCAAGTTCACCGCCTTCACCGTCTCCGTCCCGTTCATCTTCCTCCTATCTTTCAGATCCTCGCACATTCAAAAGCATTGCGGCTAGCACCAAGCCAACCACGCTCTTGAGCATTGATCTTCACGGGAATGGCATGGCACATATTGCCCAAGCTCCTCTCACTCCAACATCACAGGGCGCGCGTCCTACTCATGCTCAGACTTCCTCCACGTCGACCGTTCCTAATCTGATAGGCAGTGGCGCTTCAATTACGTTTTCTGCCCTGCCACCTTCGCCGCAACCTTCTTCGCGTTCGTCCATTGCGACAACGCCTCAAATAAGTGGTATCACGTCGGTTCAAGCACCTCTGCACACAACACATCATCCTCGAAACAATCCACGTCCTTCTTCGCCCCCAATGGATAACGCCTCCATGTTGACCTTAGCTTCGTCTGCTTACGCAATTCCAGGCTTACGAGTGGGGGGCTCTGGGACCCCAGGTTGGAGTTCCGCTCCTCCCTCAGCCATTGGGGGTGCTGGCGATTCCGTGTCGCAATTCGGGATACCTTTTGCCGATGCAGATAGTACAAGTCAAGATGATGAGGAGCCTCTTGACGAGCGAGACGCCGATGCTAGCTTGAGAGCTTTGAGACCACGCAGCACTAGGAGGGGAAGCTGGGAGAGCGAAGCTAGTCGATGGAGCGCTCGAATACAAGTTGGGACAGGAACATCTTCCTTGGCTAGAGAAAGGAGTCTCTGGACAGCCAACAGCATTCGGACGGGTGCATTTAGCGCCGAGAATGTGGATGTTCATGAGAAGACAGACGATGTAGCGACTAATGAGGATGATTCTCCGACCCAGAAATCCTCTACGCAAGCTTTGGAGTCTGCGAGTACTCGACTGGAAGCCTCTGAGGAAGTTACTTCAACGAAGGAGTTTTCCATACAGGTTTTGCAGCCTGCGAAGACTGAACCGGAACCCGAGTCAATATCCTCAGAGCCGGCTACTCATGATTCTAATTCACAAGAATCTAATAAGGAAGATGTTCAAACTCCCGCTCCTATTACGCGGCAGCTGTCTTTAGATACTATTGCTCAATCTACAACAGTCGATGACAGTGCTAGTATCGTGCCAGACGGCGAACATCCTGCAGAAGATAGGGAAGGAAAGGTGGAGAGGTCCAAAGTAGTCG
>RCHF01003066.1:0-49101 GCA_003987895.1 Neonothopanus nambi | reverse complement strand
TACGTTGCCCGTCTTGAACGCTAACCTTGCTACCACTATACTCTGGTCCGCTTACTGAGTCTCTGATGGAACTCAGCCAGAAAGGGAACGTATAATGAACATGATTAATCCCCTAACTCCACGAGCTCGAGTGTATCGGGGTGAAGGCCGGTGGAGGATTTGTTTATTAACCCTCTGAAGAGAATTCTGCGGAATCAAAGAGACTAATGGACAAATCAGAGTTTTCCTACATTTTTGATACCCCCACATACAAGGGATCCTCCAGTTTCGACGCAAGGCTCTTCATTGACGGGCAATTCGTTGACCCCGTGGAACAAGGATCTCATCCGTGCGTCCCTGAAAATTTTCAACCTTCTTGACGACTCATTCGCGCCGCACAGAGTTGTTAATCCAGGTGAAGAGTATGAAGTTCTGTCATGACTAGTTCTTACACTGTACATCCTTCAAGCAAATGGCCAAATCATTACAAGTATACCGATGGGTTCTGCGAAGGATGTTGACATCGCTGTGCAAGCAGCCCGCCGAGCATACACTACCACTTGGGGTCTCAACATATCTGGTGCAGAACGTGGAAAAATGCTTAACAAATTAGCCGACTTGATGGAGGAGCATAAGGACGAACTAGCAGCATTAGAAGCATTGAACATGGGTATGTATATAGTATCTTTAACTGGTTAACGATGCTAACGTGCCTGATTTCAGGAAAGCCTTTTCTTTTCGCGAAAATGTTTGATTTCGCTGCAACAATAAACACTTTAAGATATTATGCCGGATTCGCTGATAAGATTGGCGGGAAGACAATGCAGGTGAACTCCGATAGACTCCAATCTAACTGGAACAAATGTTGATTGACTAATACCTGAAATCAGTCTGATCCCGTTAAGATTTGCTACACAAGACATGAGCCGATCGGTGTTGTTGTATGGTTTTTTTCCCTTGAAACGCGCTACGATAGCCATTCATATAGGGTTTAGGGACTAATCATCCCTTGGAATGCTCCATGTATGTGAACTATCCACTTCTTTCACGTTCAAACCATTTAAAAGACCTTACCGCCATCTAGTGCTAATGATCGCTTGGAAACTCGGTAATGAATCTCCCTATTATATGCCACCCTTTCTTGAATTGCTGTTGTAGCCCCAGCTTTGGCCACCGGCAATACTGTAATCTTCAAGCCATCCGAAATCACGCCACTGACTGCACTTAGAGTGGCGTCTCTTCTAAATGAAGCTGGATTTCCACCTGGTGTGGTCAATATCATCAACGGTCTCGGCTCTACAGTCGGTCAAGCGATCAGCGAACATCCTGATATCTTCAAAGTCTCGTTTACTGGAAGTACATTGACTGGACGCAAGATAATGGAAGCAGCAGCACGTTCAAATCTCAAGTCCGTAACTCTCGAGCTGGGAGGGAAAAGTCCGACGATTGTGTTTGACGACGCTGATCTTGATCAGGCCGTTAAATGGACCGCGCATGGAATATTGTAATTATCTTTCTGTCGTTCGTGAACCTTGAAGGAGCGCATCTGACCTTATCATGTCAAAGCTTCAATACTGGCCAAGCATGTTCTGCCGGAACTAGAATCTTCGTACAAGAGAAGATATATGATACGTTCATTGAGAAGCTCGAGGAAGTGGCCAAAACCCTCAAAATAGGCGATCCATTCGAAGCGACCACAACTTTTGGCCCTCAGGTGTCCGAGACTCAATTCAAGGTGCGTCAGTATACATATAGCTCAAATCTGTTGTTGTAGATCAGAGATGGTAGCGCGTTATGGAATATATATCCTCTGGCAAGGCTCAAGGTGCCAAGGCACAATTTGGCGCAGAAAGCTATAATCAAGTAGGCTTCTACGTGAAGCCGACTGTATTCACAGAATGTTCCACTGAAATGACCATTGCGCGCGAGGAAATTTTCGGTCCAGTTGGTGTTATCTTCAAGTTCAAAGATGAAGCGGGTAAGAAAGCATTGACTTTGTGTGAAGGAGTCATCATCATGTCGAATTCCTCAGAGGTTATCAAGAAGGCAAACGATAGCATGTATGGGCTTGCATGTAGCGTGTTTACGAAAGACGTCCAGCGAGCAATGAATACAGCTCACAAGATCGAGGCTGGAACAGCATGGGTATGTTCCTGTGTGCTTTCCGAAATAATTTAGCTCATAGATACTTAGATTAACTTCGCCAACTTTCCTGACCACACCGCGCCTTTCGGAGGCTACAAATTATCAGGTCAGCTTCGTTTTACCTTGGTTTAACATAGTATCTGAACTCTGTGACTTGTGCGCAGGATTTGGGCGTGACTTAGGAGAATATGCACTTTCAAAGTGAGTACTGACTGCGTAATGTTGTGTTTTCACATATTCAGATGGCTAATGCCTTGTCATCTAATCAGTTATACTCAAGTGAAGGTACGAAACTTTGAGTGCATTGGATTGGTCCATTATCTCATGAAAGCTTAGGCCGTCCATTTCAACCTTGGTATCAATCTATGAGCTTTCGGCCCTAGGATAGAATCACCAGACATGAGTGTCATAGACAATTCAAATCAAACACATTGTAACTACATAGCACTTGCTACTCGAAGCCTCGTTAAGCAGATTTTCACTCAATTGAGACATGTAACTGATTAATTATGTCCACTATAGCTGTGGAACGAGAGGCCACAGTACAACGGAAAGGTTTCGGAGGTCTTGAAGATAAGTAAACGTTAGTGTGTAATCTAGAAATGAAAAACCCTACAACATACGTTGTAAAAGCTGTCACAAACTCCAAAGGAGGAACGATGGCATTTCCGTCTGAGTCCATCATAGGCATGATACGGAATGCAGCCAAGGTTCATGCAATGAACAAGAAAATTGCCGTATTGGCAAGGGTAACTCCTGGACAACGTCGACGTCCAAAGCCAAAGAAGATATCCCGAGGATCACGCAGCAACAGCCCTTTCTCGCCCATGAAGCGTTCGGGAGAAAATGTATTGGGATCCGACAGTGGATACTCGTCTTCACCATGAGTCATCGCCCTACGACCGAGTAAACATCAGATAATTGAGTTAAGCCTATGGCATACGTACCAGATGTTCGTGAACATCCAAGACTTTCGAGGTATCCTCATTCCTTCATATATGTCATCTTCCGACGGACTTCTGGGCATCAATGGAACGGGAGGGTTGAATCGGTGAAGCTCCTTGATGATCGCCTGGATGCACGGAAGCGAGCCTTCATCCGACAACTCGGGAAGCCTGTCATTTCTCAGAACCCGAGAAATTTCCTGATATGCCTTTTCTTGTATTTCTGGATAGACGATCATAGTGAGGAAAAAGGTCAAAAGGATTGTAGACTCCGGAGCCGGGAGCCGAGCCGATGACACGTGAGCGAGCCGAGCTGTTGGCATCCCTATTGTGGAGGTCTATCTATTAGGGGTGCCAACAGCTCGGCTAGCTTGTCGGCTTGAGCCCAGCCGAGCCTAGCCGAGCTGAGCCGCTTATTCAAACGGCTTGGCTGGAGCCGATTCAGCCAGCGGCTCCAGGCGGCTCCTGAGTGGTTTCGAGCAGCTAAGCTGCTGCTTAGCTAAGATCAGACATGTCTGTTGTATAAGGTCCCTCAGTATTCATTATGGCAGCCATCAGTTTCTTCATTCATTTGTCACATTGACAGTTAGCAGATCTAGAGCAGGAAAGGACATTTGAGGAGGAAGTGACAACAAGAGATTTGATAGTCCCAATTTGGAAAATTTCTCTGGGACCCCGTGGGATTTTCCATTTTGGGAGGTTCCTACATGTTCGGTAATTTGAAGTAAAGGTAAATACTAGATTTCTTCTAAACATGGACTTGGGGGTACAGTGGATACACTTGTTCCAGTTCTCTTCATGCTGTACAGTCAGTGCATCATACAGCTTGACATCACCTTTGCCACAGTCTCCAACAACAATAACCAGAACACCCTTCCCATCTTAAGTTCCTTGTGGTAAGGGAACCAATACTGCTCAATCCACCAGGGCTGAAATTGAGAGCATGAGTAGTGGAGTTAGGATAGTTTGTTGCTTTGGTCCATTAGATCAGAGATGTGAAGATCTGGTCATACAGTGAATGTAATTGACAACAAAAGAGCCACACCACTTAAAAGCTGCCTCTCCTCCTCCTCTGCATCATGAATAAGCCATGTGTTGTCATCAACCTCCTCCTTCACATCACCAACTGCAACCTCCTGCTTCATCTTTGTGTCCCTTGCATTCTCTCTCAACTTCAATATCTCCAATATCTCCAAAATAGGTGCTTGAATGAACTTGGCCAAGTCCATGCCATCTCCCAAGTGTGCCAGCACACCACTTTCTTTCTGTAAGATGTCCATAAGCTCAGAGGGCTCATCAGCCTGGCATCATTTGAGCTGGCATTGTTGAAGCCCATTAGCTTGACAGACAAGAACAATTTACAATAGATATGATCCTATCAAATGCAGTCATTAGCTCAGTGAAGAGTCAAATGCAGTCATTAGCTTGGTGAAGAGTTCCTTATGGCATGTGTACACCCTTACCAGCATCTGATCCTTGATGCTACCTCTGCATATGAGATAATACACCTGGAAGAGAATAAGCACCCTGGTGTCCCATCCACAAAAAGGCTTACACACTTTGATGGTCTTCTGCTGACCAATTTGATGTGCTTGTACAATGGCTTGCAGATCATTTTGTGGGTTCCAATCTGAGTCTGCCATAATCACAGTTGATGCCTTTGTCAGATTGATATCTGTTGCATTGCTGCTAGTGAGAAAAGAACTAAAATCTACAGAGAAAGGGACACACCTAAACTGCCTGCTTGCATTGAGATGAGGTACACCTAGAAGGCTTCAGGAATGAGGGTGTAAGGTTAGCCCAGCACTCAGGTTGTGCAGCTGGCTTGCTTCAAAGAAAGCCCAGCTTCTGTCTGATTCTTGAGGTCAGCAGTGGTGTTGACTGCATCAATCAGTGACTTCACCATTCTTGATGACTGTGGTGGATAGTGGAGAAGAGGAAGGAGGGGAAGCATAGAGTAGGTCAGAGGGAGATTGAATGAGATGAGTTAGAGTAGGCAGAGGATGGTGGTTGAGATATGAATGAAAAGCAGTTGCATTGCTAACACATGAATATTCTGAGCTTGATTCGAGCTAAGTGGACAGGGCTGTTGCAAGTGATACAAGCAGCAGAATATTCAGTGCCTTCTTCAACTTGAACATGCTGCATTTGGGGTAAGTTGTGTTCAATTGAGTGGCAAGAGCAGGTGATTGGTACAACAAGTCAAAAAGCCTTGTCATGCTATCAAAAGGAGCTTTGAAAGAAGAAAGAAGAGTTAAGCACCACTCTATGGGCTGTAAAACTGTCTTGTAAGCACCTGAGAGACAGAGGACAATGCAAGAAAATGTACAATTCAACATATAGCTGTGAAAGGAGTGCATAGAATTGATGTGTAAGCAAATAGTCCAGCAACCAGCTGAGCTGTTATAGAGTGGCTCATAGAGCTGAGCCATTATAAATGAGTGAGCTGGGAGCCAGCAAAGCTGAGCTGTTGGCACTTCTAGGTCTATTCCAGGAGTTAGCTGATGATAATGCCCTGGTAATAGCATTGCCTTACTGTGTCAGTTGCAGCTAAAATAATGAATGTCAGAAAATTTACAAGTGACTGATCAGGTATGACAAAGTCTGACCAACTTTTCAGGTGTGATAATGCCTAATCAGGACATATCAGAGTTAAGCTACCATTTGCTCAGATACATTGAAAAATCAAAATCATGTAAATGTACTTTAAAACAGTATGAGTCTTGAGTAATGAGTGTTTGCAACAGCTACATTGATAACTAATGAGTTGTAAGAGACACTATATATTCTAATTACATTACCAAGTTTACAATGCCTGCATGGCCAAGTGGTGGGCTTGCATGAGAAGTGGCTTATGTCAGGTAAGTGTTACTCCATGCACAAGTTCAATTCCAGGTACACACAATACTTAATTGTCTGTACAGTGTAACCATGTAACAAAATAAAGAATTAATAATATAATAATGTAACTCAAACCTCCAAAGGAGGTCCAGCAGTTCTAGAGCAATAAAAGCAAACAGGGCCAGGACTTGTGCAGTGAGAAGGAGAGAAGGGGAAGTGTTTTACTGAGTGTGCCCAGAATTACCTTATCTGACATGATAAGTTCTGTCAGGCCTGATAATGTCTGATTCTGCTGTTTAGTACAGTTCTTAGCCTTATAAGGCTCTCCCGGTATCGTGTGTGAGAGCGTTGTAGGCCTCGAGATGACCAGATTGAGCTCAGAATTACAATTTGTAGATCTGAAATATGGGAATTAAGGATTGGAGTTACCCTAAGCTGCCAATTAAAATACAAAGACCATCTGTACCCACTGCCTGAGTATAGCATAATTACAGTGCATGATATGGCATTTAATTATTGAGATCAATGGGCCTAAATAAAAGAGACTGGCTAAGTCCCTCACCATCTGGTGGAAATAATAATTCCATCTGAAGAGTAGAGCTGGACCTACCCACCCATTAAATAGCCAGAGACTTTTAGGATGTTGTCTGAGTATAACTCACAGGGATATGAAGGAGAATAATAACAATCTGGAGGGACAAGTTCTCAGATGAACTGAAAATGCACTTCCAGAATTACAATTAAATTTTATTTGGTCAATTACTGTGAAGAATGGCAATTTAAAAATGCTATGAAAGGAGAAACAAATATTTCTTATTTTAAACTAAGGGATACAAGGTCCATCTGGACATTTCAGCCTCCATCTGGTAATAAATACCAGACAGGTCTGCCAAAGAATAAAAATAATTCACAAGTTGTCACCAGATGGAACTTCAAATAATTATGAGGTGACCAGATGAGGCTTCTGGATAATATTGCTGACTCACTGGATGATTATGACACATCGAGATGACTTTCTGCGCAAGGGTCTTACCCAAGGAAAAATAAACAGGCTATGATCTGACATGTCTCAGATACACCATAAGGTGAGACTGAGCTGTGCCTGTAAAATTTAAACAGATCGAGCCAAAGCGGAACCTACTGAGTATGTCTGAGACATCCGGAAGTGTGATTGATGAGCCTCCGCAGGCATGGCACCTCCATCTGGAAGTCAGATAAAAATAAGTATTGGCAATTCTACAAGATGGTGCCATTATTTGTCACAATAAATTAAATTGTGGAGCACAAAAGCATGGTCAGCATGTCTGGAGTGCAGCTATGCTGCCTTGGCAGTCAAAGCATCTGATCTGCACCCAACAAAAATACTAAAAGTCATAAAACCTGAAAAATATTATTCTTACCTACAAAAATGGACATGTAAAATGCCTTATGAGGAGATACACGATGCCTCTTTTCTGTTTTCAGTTTCTTAGTATAAAAATCCCAGATCTGTCTATTTTCTTTTTGAYATATTATTTTCTRYTGCAGATAGTATAAARGRACTAGTTATTTTGTAGATACCCAAGCAAGTACTGCCCCAGTGCAATAGCTAAAGCAGGAACCTTCTGTAAAAAGACAAATATAGCCTGGCTCCTCAGAGTTTCAGTTTTCTGAATCCTTAAAAGTCCTTGATAAAATTTGAAGTCCCTTTTGTGGTACATCTGACTTGATAAAAATCTGAATCTGCTGAACTGTGATCTGCTGCATCAGGAAAAGTACTCTAGACCAGAAATAACCTAAGATAACTCTTAGGTCTTCTAGGTCACCAAGGTTAGAGCCCTGTAATTTTGGTGACTTAGGTCACTTCAGGTCATAACATTGGTGACTCTAAAGTGACCTGGGAGACCTGAGAGACCTAGGAGACCTGGAGCAACCTGAAGTCATCCTTAGTAGATAAACTGAGGTCAAGTATCTGTAACCTTGAGGTGACCTGAAGTGAGAGATCAATAAATTTGACTAAATGCATTAGATTGGACTGCTTATGTAATCAAAAAAACTTGTCCAATAGACTCAGAATGTAATGGTTTGTATTGAAAATGTATATAATGTGTACAAGAATCTAATCAGAACATAGAGAAATCAATGGTTCATTAGATTGGGCTGCTTATGTAATCAGAAAAAACTCGTCCATTAGATTCAGAATGTAATAGTTTGTATTGAAAATGTGTACAATGTATATAAGAATCTAATCAGAACATATAGATTTGACCAAGTTCAAATATCACTTAGCTTAGAGTGACTTTAGATAGTCTGTTATGACTATTATAGATGGCCACTTGGCTCAGTTGGATTTGTGTCTACTGTTAGTTGCAGATTTCAAAGTCACAAGGTCAGTAGTTCAATCCCTGATAGTTGCATTTATTAAATTCACATATTTCACAGATATATTAGACTACTAAGTAAATACATAGATTTCATAGTTGTTGCAATACTAATGATATACAGTCTTCACTAGTTGTGATTACATAAGAAAGTGAGTAGTGAGTATCTGAGAATATGTTTTTAGCTTAGCAGTTTTAACAAACCTAAGGTGACCTGAGGTGACCTGAGACAACCTGAGAAGACTTAGGTTTTGAGAACAAAAAGGGGTAATGCCATGGTCACCTGAGGACCCTAGATTTCCCAGGTGACCTTGTCATTCTGAGGTTGTTTATTATTGACTCTAGGTGACCAGAGGCCTGGAGGACTTTTGCTGATGTGTCTGCTGTGATTTTGTGAGACTGATTTTCTGTACTGTATTCTGTCTGATTATCTGTCCATCTGGTCATTGTGTTCACCATCTGGTGCTGCCAACTATATTGAGAAATTCTGATTTTGAATCCTGAGGCCAGTGAAGCCAAACTGTGAATTGTCTGACATGTATTTTGCCTGACTGTGCATAAAACTCTGTCCAGATTGAGACTATCCAACTAAAAATAATAATTACAAGTTCATCTTCGAAGCTAACTGTGCAGAATCTCTGACAACACCAGCCACTGCTCATCTACTAAATTGATTATGTGTGTGTATGTGGTATGTTTTGGTCTTCAGATTGTTACATATCCCCACTATACTGACTGCATTACCATATTCTGGTCTCTGGTGCAAACCTCACCACATGGAGGAAGACTAACCCTCTCAGCAGCAGTGCTGAAGGACCAAACAGTTCGACACTCCACATCAGCATTGAATATAACTTGAGAGGTCGTGCTTTGTAGTGGGCTGGAGGTGTATGAATTCTCATGCACTGATTGGAATAACACCTGGTGCAAGTTCTCTTTGAGAGTTCTATCTGGAAGGTGCAACAGCAGGGGCACTAGATATGTAGCTGGATTGTGTGGTGAGAAAAAGAGAGCATTACACAGGTATGGATGTAACTCTTGCCCCTGTCACAGCTATGAGTTAGGTTCACAGCACTTAGATTGTGACTCAACTGACTTACCTCTGCACTCTGACCATGAACTTCTTCTATGATAGCATTGAGTTCCAACACTTTCAGATCATGCTGCAAAAGAGTGAGGGGATCCATGGGTGAACAGGTTCCAAGCACCAGAATACTGCTCTTAAATATCCTACCTTTGTTCCTGTCCACAGATGAAACAAAGAGCTAACTTTTGGGTTTAAGACCTCGAGGAAGGAGGGTCTTAGGGTGATCCACCTATATTAATAAGAGAAGGCTTCCTTGTGTGATCCCCTTCACCTTGCTCCCCCACACATGCAATCTGTGTCATCTCACACTTCAGGCACCCCCTATTTAGGCCTATTTAGGCCTCACTTTTAGATGGAATGATGGGCCTAATAGGGGGTCTATTCCTGGGACATCCATGGCCTTATAACCAAGGATGTCCCTCAAGGCCATCCCTCAAGGATGACTTTGGAGTGTGATGTGACAGGGGTGTCAGAAGTCCTTCTCAAGAATGTCCATAGCCCCTTCACTGAATACCATTTACCAGCAGTTTTAGTATGGGTAGTACTTCTATAGACTTGTAAACTGCACATAGAACCAATAGAATCACTAGGTGAACTACAAGTCATAATTTCTTACAAGTTGAATCATCATATGTAATACATGCCTTTTGATTAAACACTATGGTAACATTTATTACCAGTTCAACCCTATACAACTGCTACAGGTCATATAACTCATATTTATTCAATAATGGTAAGTTGATATATCATTCTTCATCATAAGTTGAATCATATATTCTATATTCACAAGTCACATGCTCTAAGTAGTGGTCAAACCAAATTACATTTTGTATATAATTTCTATCTCATGTCTATCCATGCAGTTATATACTCAGCCCAAGTCCATCCATGGATCCCATGGACATCCCTGAAGTCCATCCATGGGTGCCATGGCCATCCCTGGAGTCCATCCATAGATACCATGTCCATCCACAGATACCATGGCCATCCCTGAAGTCCATCCACAGATAACATGGCCATCCTTACAGTCCATCCATGACTAGCCTGGCCATCCACCAAGTCCATCCCTGCATCCCAAGTCCATCCCTGCAGTCCAAGTCCATCCATGACATCTGACCACATGTACCAAAGTCCATCCATGAATGCCATGTCCATCCTTAAGGCAACTCTCCATCTCCTAATTATTGCAATCTGCCTTATATTACAACCTTGTATTACATCTTATAATTAATCTTTAGCTTCTCAACCACCTGACTGAGGTACAAATAGCATACTTGTCTGTATTAACTTCCACTAACTACACATTATACACAGAGTCTATTGAGTAAATAAATGTTAGTCCTCCTCATCCAACCATTCCTGTGAGTCTGTAACTTGTAGTGCATCGAGTTGCTCAACAATACCAAGATCAGCATCTTCCTCAAAGCTTAAAAAGTCATCCTCCAGATCTGAAGTGTCCTCATCCTCTGTATCTCCTTCCCATTCTGACTCAAACACATCTACATGGTCTCTACCCACCCACTCCTCTGCTTCCTGGAAGTCATCCCCAGACAGACCCCAAGCTGGAGAAAATTCTTCCAACTCAGCATAAAATGGCAATGGTGCCAGCGCAGCTCTCCAGAGTACACAGAGTGTGCTGAGTTCTCATCTCTTTATCTCCAGCTGGAATAATAAGTCCCTGTTGGGATCTTCTACAAACATCAAAATCGAGAAGTGGGCAGATGAATGAACGAAAACATGCTTACTCCTGCTCTTTGCTGCTTTCATAGTTTCCCTGAGCACCTCCCACTCCTCTGCAAACCAAACTTTCATTGCAAAACATTCTTCGCAGATGCAGGTGAATTCCTCATCACACCGATCACGCAACAATATCCCTCTAATCCCTCGCCTCACATTATCATCAGCCAACCATGGGGGAGGCGGCCCACCATCATGCTCAAATTCTATATCCAAATCTTGCCAAATGTCATCATCCACATCCAGGCTGAACAATCACCTGGCAGGAATTGGTTGAGGCACCACTGCATTCTTTGGGACCCAGTTCCTCCTTGCCAACTCTGCCATCTGTCCACATAGAACATTATAGCTCTGAAGTAAACACTGGATTCCAGGGTCTTGTTGTTGAACCAAGTCTTCCATGTGTGCCCGTAGCTTATGTTCTGGGAAATATAGTAAGCATATCATCCATTTATCAATGTAAAGACCCCACTGTTTCCCTGGTTTGTACGGAAACATCTCTCTAGCCGATCCCACTCAAACTTCCTCGCCCTCAACTTATCTCGCAAGCGCATTTTCAATGCTCTTGCATTCATCAGCAAATTTAGAAATGGGCTATTCACCAAATGTTGAAGATCCTTCTTTTCTTCCACTCCCAAAGCTCTTTCTTTTTTTTTTAGCTCATCTGTCACTTTCTTCAATTTCTTCTCTACTTCTACAATTTCCAATGCCACATCTGCAGCCTCATACTGCTCTGCCTTCGGATCAGCCAAGACTGACTGCAAAAACCTCACCCTCTCTGCCAGCATATTATGACTTTTCTGAAGCCGCAACGCCTCCTCAACCGCTTTCTTTCCTGCAGTTCACGAGTGTGCTAAAACAACACATCATAAGCAAGCTACCCACTTTGCTCTCACAAACGACTTACCTGGAAGAGGTTTCATGTGTGACTTAACCTGCTCACTCCATTGAGCTTGAAGATAGGAAGGTGTGCATCCCAAGGCCAAAAAGTCTGCCTGGGCCTCCTTGTGCTTCTTCTCACAGTGTATCCATTTACGATTCAGCCATTTTGCGAGCATCAGCAGGCTGTCCCTGTCAGCCTGCTGTACTTGCGAATCAATGGTGTAGAGCCAGTGGTAGTGCTGCCATGCAGGATTAGTACCACTGTATAGAACAAGGCACCTATTACACTTACTCCACATACTCGTAGGTAGGCAATAAGTTTGCTGATGGAATGCCAAAATCTTTCACAACCTTCTCTGTCTGATAAACCAAAACCTTTTCACTTGCAAGGATGGTATACACATTGACAAGGCCAACCATGCCTGAATGCATGAAAAACTGATATTGCAAATGTAATATGGTTGATGTATTTGTCCAGAAACCTCCATTTTACACATGTTCTATGGAGCTGGCACCCAATATTATATAGCATGCCCACCTTGAATGCTGGTGGCAGGTGCTGGAATAGGGTCTCTATGAGAGACAGAGCATAGTGTTGTTTTTCACCTGCTGACATCATGTTAGCCAGCCAAAGTACATGATCATGGTGGCAGAGCAATCCCATAAGGGCAGTGGAATCAAAGAATGTTGTGCTCGCCTTCTCTCGTCGCTCATCTGCAGCTGTGAAGCTGTCCTGGCACCCATCCAGTACCGAGTTAGGAACCTTCAAAGGTCCTTCATAGCCGTCCTCCTCCTCAGCATTTTCATGCCGTGACTTCTGTTTTTGTTTACATTGTCGTAGTGGTCACACCTCTTCTACGGTCATGTGCATCTTCTCTAGCTCTTCTTCCGGTACAAAAACTGTACTCAGATGCTGGCGAGGTGGATCTCGCTCCTGCCTGTTGTGTTTCTGCGTAAAGCAGGCATCCAAGCAAACTATTGCATCCACGTCTTCCACCCTGAACAGAAGCATCAGCAAGCATTTAGGATATCCCTCATACACACATACCCCAAACAGTTCTGATGTGGAAATGTTCCCCCGAAACACAGTGGACCCCTCAAGCAAAGATATTCACTTGGTCATGAGAGTGGTGTTACATCCACACCCATCTTGGCATCATCCTCTATTCTCTCATCTTCTTCCTGGTCACCTTCACCCCAGTTATTGCCTTCATCCTCCAGCTGGCTTGCAGTTTCACCCCCTCTCAACACCTTTCGGGTCCCTTCTAGCACTGACTTCACGAAGTTGGAGGTAGCATGTTGGAGAGCAGTATACCACTGCAAAGAGTTTGCAAATCTTCGACGAAGTGAATCCTATCATCATTATAAGCCTCAAATCATCGAGAATATTGAATGATAACTCACCTTGCCTTTTAAACAGTATCCTTGGCTCTCTAGGAACTCTGACATAGCTGCACACCAAGCTGTCTGATTTGGTGGGATGTGTAGGAACAGCCATGATGCAAACTCTAAGACTCACATATCAATGGCGAGTGTGAGGTGTAGTGGAGAGCAAGGAAACAGCCCAGCTTGCAGGAGTTGCAACGGGGCAGTATGGCAGACACATATGTTCAATGTGATCTTTTCTAGTTCTATACCATCCTTCAGAAAAGAGAAGTAACATACTAGAGTGAATAACTTACTGTGAAACCGCACCACTACCAATTCCAACATGCGCACCCCTGTGTTCATGCACGAGCAAGCAGGCACCTGAGGTTGGGGGTCAATACTCAGCCGTTCTGTCTCACACAGGAGTTTCATGAATGGCAGCATGAGACATGGAATAACCTCTTCCTGCCACCGCCGCCACTGCGTCTCCTGTTTATGTTGATGCTTGGACCCAATCACTGCAGCAAATGCCTCCTTGTCGTTCAGGAAAGGATCATACAGCTGAGAGTTCATACCCAGCATACTGGGTGCAGCACAAATCCCCCCAACGCTGGAGGTGTATGTCTCGCACAACGGAGCATCACAAAAACTGTCTTGGCCTTGAGGAACTGGCAAGTCAGGAAGTTGCAAAAAGGTCTGTCCATCAGACCTGAAAACTAGTGGTCAGAGTCCAGTCATACATCATGGTTTGCTCAGACTGCTGGGGTTGCTGCTGTCATATTGGAAACATTTGGTTGGACTAGAGCT
The DNA here is from genome assembly GCA_003987895.1 of Neonothopanus nambi. Lineage (NCBI taxonomy): Eukaryota > Fungi > Basidiomycota > Agaricomycetes > Agaricales > Omphalotaceae > Neonothopanus > Neonothopanus nambi. The sequence continues at coordinate 34,951 of RCHF01003066.1, read as the reverse complement.
GTCTCCCCATGTGCATTTGGTTGGTGTGCATGGTAAAGGTACAAGGTCGTAACAGATTGGGGAAGAACTCGGGGTTGACTCTGTCATTTTAGCAGATTTAGGCAACCTCGGACAAATCATCCTGTATTCGGTGAGCTAACAGTGCACCTGCAGTTGGAAATGGTAAACTTACCTGCTGCATGCCTCTGAATTTCACTCGTCCACTAATCCACTCCTCTGCTACAACTCTTCCACCTATACATTCCTTCAGCCCTTCACTCCAGTCAAAACCGCGACCAAATGGGTATCCTTGATGTCCTGGATTTCATGTCTTAGTTATTTTATTTTGACTTAGAAATCTTAATAGCTATACGAGCCTTATTTGTTTCTATAGCTAGATATATTCATTATACTTATGGACTAGTATACTACAATAATGATATGCGTCCTCGTCATCGACATTGAAGTTGACAATGAGGAGTGCATTGCCTGTGGTGATGGTTAGGAGAAGGAAATAAAAAGGTTCACATGATATCTACACAGACTCAATAAATGGCCCAGCCTTCAAAGACACCATGTGACCTTGCTGTTGCCAAACAATCCACAGTCAAATAATCTTCATTTCAAACATTCCACAGCCAAACAAATTTCGATTCAAACAATCTACAGCCAAATAAATTTTGAATCAAACAACTTGAAGTTCTCACCAAATAAATGTTATATAATTCGGAGATTTCGCCGAGTCACATGGTAAGTTTCGAGGCACAGGCAACTTAACCATTTTCATTTTCCATCTTCTCATGCCCTTTTCCCCAATTTCCAACCACCATCATCGTACCTGGTAAGTTGTTCTCTCCTTGTATTTCGTAGTTAGGTACCTGTAGTTGAATACAATACAATAGTTCAATGTACATATCTTAATTTGAGTGGCGTATTGAAAGAAAAAAAAGAGAAACAAACGCTCCAAACTGTGACAAAAAAAAGTCACTAAATCATAATGAAAACCACTGGCTGGTCCAGGCAATGAAATCTCCAGCTTGGACCAGGCTTGGCTGCTGCAAATCTCACTTTTCATATTCATTCAGCCCTTTTTCATTAAGACTTTTGCTGATTTGAAACGTTTTACAGGTTCACGTTCCCCCGCTCAGCTCAGGATGACAAAGTTCATGGTATGGTTCTCTTGCTCAATGTAGGCTGGATTGTATCAATAATATCTTTGCTTAGATCTCTGAAACATTGCGGTTGGCTCATTCATTTGTCTTGTCAGAAGCTGATGTGGGTGATGAGTGGGAGAGCGAGGACAAATACGATCAGCATGATGACGACAAGGACTTTGACAAGGACCCAGTTGATGATGACGACGACATTGATGTTGGAGATCAAGACGAATTTGAGCTGGAGGCCAAACTTCTTCAAGAGCAGGCGATGATGGTGGAAAGGGAGGAGAGGGAGGAGAGGGATGAAACAGATAGAAATTCGAGGCGACTGCTGAATGACGGGGATGGGGCGAGCAGCTTTGAGGACGCAGGCACGACAAGAGTTCAACACATTCTTCCTTCACATCCATCTATCTTCGACAGTGTTATATTGCAATATACCACAACCTTCCAACCCACCACCTCACCAGCATCCATCACTCCTGCAAGTCCTCCTCAAGCTACTGTTTCCCCTCCATCCACTGCTCCTGCCTGTCCTCTTCAAGCTACTGTCTCCCCTTCATCTACCGCTCCTGCCTGTCCTCTTCCTCTCATATCAAAGACCAGTGGCATCGCCGTTTCACAGACCACTCACCAACTTGTTACGAATTTGGCACCCGACCAACACCTTCTTCTTCCACACCTAGGGGACTGGCGACTTTTTTGCGTGCATGTCAGAGTATGTACCTCCAGCAAGTGACATTTGCATGCTATTGACTCATTGTATGTGTTCTGTTTAGCACCACTCTGAATTCAACGCTATATGTCATCTTGCACTGCATGCTCCGACTCATCTGATTCATTCAGTTTTCTGGCCTGACACACCATGCTTCATTTACATTGAGGTTCAGTCATTACTGCACCACAATCGCAAGCTCCTCCTTTTGCTGAAAGACATGCCTGGTATTGTTTTTCCTTCCCAGAGCAGTACCCAAAACACTCCTGGGCTGCTTGATGCTGTGCCAGCAGACCACTTACATCCCAATCTCGTTCCTCCCATGTTCTTTCCCATTCCTGAGCCTGAGTGGACCACCTCATTAAAAATTGCTCATCCTCTTACCCAGCTATCAATGCATCAATGGGTTGAAATCCAGTATGGACTTTATCATGGTGATGTGGGTCTAATTCTCGGTCTGTCGAATGATCCACAGAAGTTGCAGACCTCAACTGGAGGTACTGCTGGGATCTTGAGTACACATGCTCGTGTCATAGTATTGCTGATTCCACGCATTGACCTTGGCCTGGATCCTCACATCAATCCCTCTGTGCAGCAGTTGCGCTGACACAAGCGAAAACGTTGGATGCCTCGTCTACAGCCCGAACTTCTGAAGGAGCATCATTTCTCTGACGTGGGCCTACTGTTTCCTGAGGAGCACTGCCAAGAAGGATGCAACACACCTGTAGATGAATGTGAACATGGTGGTTACTTTCTGTATGCAGGCAATGCGGTAGGTTTTTTGCAAAATATGATGACAGCACTCGTTCATTGTTTTGCAAAAGGGCACAACAATCTTAGGACCCTTAAAGAACTAAAAATTCGGCCATACTCCGGCATCTGGCTGAGTTTAAAAATATATAGAGGCTTTTTTTTGTGATTTCGGACCGCTTTTTGAGGATCAGGTGACTACTGTCAAAGCTGGATGATTTGTCAGATCAATTACAAATCAATTAGGTATTTTCGGCACCTTCACGGCGCTTTCACAGCTTGTCTTGCTGGGATGGTCAAAGCTAGCTATACCCAGCTATACTAATAAAATACAATAAAATACGGAAAAATCTGAAAATATTCCCACGGGTGGGTACCAATCCGAAAATCATGCCTGTGAAGTGGCGATGCACCAGCTTCCAAATTGGGCTCAAAAAAACGCAAAATACTGATTTGGATGAGACACTTTTTTCTCCTGAAAATAAAAATAATTCCGAAAAAATCTGAAAAATTTATGGACAGTGGGTATCATATGGGGGACCATACCCACAAATTTACTAAGCCATCAGTACAGAAATGGGCTCGCAAAATACAAATTACCAATCATATCATTTGGCAAATAGGTATATTGAATATCACCACAAATTGATTTTTCCAGGCCAGCCTTCCTGATTGGGGCTTCTTATACTCATTGAAAGAGACCAAAAACCAACCAGCAGAACCAATCCCTGCAGGGGGTCTGGCCATAGCTAGAATGTACTCATAATATACTAGATAGTATAGTATATAATCCATCCAGGGCATATCACTGCCAAAGGAATCTTTCATGTCAGTCCACTTATGAGATACACTTCAGATTCACTCAATTACATTCAACATTAATTTTCACAATGAATTCCAACCCACTAGTATATGGATAGTACTATAGAACAAAATATAACAGTATAATGTATCATGTATGTACTGCCATAATTCTCTAGGCCAAGATGACCCATATGAGATATCTTATACTCAGTGAGTTGTGATTGTGAGACATTTTAAATGGTAAGCTTGACATAGAAGCTTCAGCTGGCAACTATATTCCCTATATGAGCTGTATCATTACTATCATCTGACCTATAGCAATACTCCATGTATGAGATGTACTGGTGGGTTGGGATTCCTTATGTTTGATATACTTCAGTGAATATGAAGTGCATCACACAGGTAGATTGGCATAGAAACATCATGTGGCAGTCATAAATCCTACATGATATATTATACTGCCATATGTTGTTCTATAGCACTATCTATGTACTAGTGGGTTGGGATTCACTGTGAAAATTAATGTTGAATGTAATTGAGTGAATCTGAAGTGTATCTCATATGTGGCCTAGCATAAAGAATTCATTTGGCAGTGATATGCCCCAGTGGATGGAATATATACTATACTATCTAGTATATTATGAGTACATTCTAGCTATGGCCAGACCCCCTGCAGGGATTGGTTCTGCTGGTTGGTTTTTGGTCTCTTTCAATGAGTATAAGAAGCCCCAATCAGGAAGGCTGGCCTGGAAAAATCAATTTGTGGTGATATTCAATATACCTATTTGTCAAATGATATGATTGGTAATTTGTATTTTGCAAGCCCATTTCTGTACTGATGGCTTAGTAAATTTGTGGGTATGGTTCCCCATATGATACCCACTGTCCATAATTTTTTCAGATTTTTTCGGAATTATTTTTATTTTCAGGAGAAAAAAGTGTCTCATCCAAATCAGTATTTTGCGTTTTTTGAGCCCAATTTGGAAGCTGGTGCATAGCCACTTCACAAGCATGGTTTTCGGAATGGTACCCACCCGTGGGAATATTTTCAGAATTTTTCGAAATTATTTTTATTTTCATGAGAAAAAAGTGTCTCGTCCAAATCAGTATTTTGCGTTTTTTGAGCCCAATTTGGAAGCTGGTGCATCGCCACTTCACAGGCATGATTTTCGGATTGGTACCCACCCGTGGGAATATTTTCAGATTTTTCCGTATTTTATTGTATTTTATTAGTATAGCTGGGTATAGCTAGCTTTGACCATCCCAGCAAGACAAGCTGTGAAAGCGCCGTGAAGGTGCCGAAAATACCTAATTGATTTGTAATTGATCTGACAAATCATCCAGCTTTGACAGTAGTCACCTGATCCTCAAAAAGCGGTCCGAAATCACAAAAAAAAGCCTCTATATATTTTTAAACTCAGCCAGATGCCGGAGTATGGCCGAATTTTTAGTTCTTTAAGGGTCCTAAGATTGTCGTGCCCTTTTGCAAAACAATGAACAAGTGACGTTGTCATATTTTACAAAACAAGTACCGCATCTGGTGACCTTCAATAGCGAACTACTTCCAATCACAATACGAGACGGGAGGGGGAAGATGGGCAGATGATATGGGACCAAACGGAACACAAGATCCTTGGGCATGAGTCAAACAACACAAATGAGAGAAGAGGGAAAGACCTTATGGATCCTACAACAAAACGCTAACTGTTCTGAGCTGGCTCAGTTCGACTCCCTACACGATGATGCAGGAGCCTATGATCTAATTGCTTTTTAGGAACCTCATATTGCCTGGAACAACTATACAAAATCTATCAGCTGATTTACTCCAATATATCCAACTACACACGAAAAACAGCCAAAAGCAACAAGGTCAATAATGCTGGTTAACACCAGTCTCAACTCAGGTTCATGGAAGATCATACCGATACCGCATGCAAACATTACAGCAGTTGAGTTGAGGACAGAATTTGGGACATTGAGGATATTCAATGTCTATGTGGATGGAAAGAATGACGACACCCTACACCACCTGGACAGTTATATGCGATCCCCAGAAGCACGTCAAGCCCCCCACCTACCAGTCTACTATATATGGATAGGTGACTTCAACCGACACCATCCTCTCTGGGACAAGGAGTGTAACGTTCACCTATTCACAGCAGCAAACATGAGGGCATCTCAATACCTCATCTCGTTATTAGTGTGACATAAACTCAAGATGGCCCTTCCAGAAGGTGAACCAACACTACAGGCACTATCGACAGGTAACTTAACAGGGTTGACAATGTGTTCTGCTCGGAGGAACTGATGGATAGGGTGGTACAATGCAAGGTAGTACCGGAACGATGTCCAACAAAGTCAGATCATTTTCCCATTATAACAGAACTGGATTGGACACCAGATAGGAGAAACAACACAAGGAGGAGGAACTGGAGGAAGGTGGAGTGGGCGAGCTTCTTAGAGGAACTGGAGGACAGGCTGAGGAAATTGGGAGACCCGAAGGAGTTGGAGACAGAAGAGGAGTTTTAGAGGGTGTTAGGGAGCTTCGACAAGATCATAGAAGAACTAGTGGAAAAATACGTTACATGGAGCAAACTGGCACTGTACTCGAGACAATGGTGGAACAAGGATCTGAAGTGATTAAGAAGGCAGACTAGGGGGCTAGGGAAGTGATCCTATGAATGCCAATTCAATCCATCACACCCAGTACATGAGGAATACAGACGACATCGACAAACATATGCCATGGCAATTAAGGAAGCAAAAAACAAAAAATGGATTGAATATATAGAAGGAATATCAAGGGACTCGAAATGGGATGTAGCAAAGCTGGTGTCTGGGGGAATAGGAGATGGTGGAAGACAGAGGGTACCGACATTGGAGATTTGGAGTGAAGATGGAGAGCTTATCAGGAAAGCAGAAGACAACGAGGAGAAGGGACGTCTTTTCTATGAGACCTTTTATCGGAGCCAACCACTGCCATCAAAGGTACCTCAAGGGCATGCATATCCACCCCCAGCCTGGCAGTTTCGGAATATCACCAATCACCAGCTCCGCAAGACAATTAGACACATGCGACCATTCAAGGCAACGAAACCAGGGACAATCCCAAATATCCTCTTCATTAAAGCATGGGACCTGGTGATACCACATCTAGGGCCAATATACCAAGCAACCTTCACACTAAAAGTATACCCAGAACATTGGGCCACCACAGAGACACCAGTATCACGAAAACCAGGAAAACCCAACTATCACAACCCAGGAGCATGGTGACCGACAGTACTAACAGATGGACATGTGAGGTTATTGAACAGGACATTGGCAAGGGGAGTAGTAAAAGAATGCAAAAGGGCGGGGATACTACCAACAATGCAGTTCAGGGGGAGACCAGGGAGGAACACCACAGATTCAATCCACCATAAAGTTTCACTCATCAAAAAAGCCTGGAGGAAGGGAATGGTAGCATCGGCGCTGTTGTTGGATATAAAAGGAGCTTTTCCGAGTGTCAATTTAGAGATGTTGTACCACGAGATGGAGAGGAGGGGAATCCCGAAGGAGTATATAAGCTGGATCCAGCTTCGTCTCGCAAGCCGTAGCATGAGGGAAAGCAAGGGAAAGGTTGGGCTGGGCATGCGAAGCATGCGCGGACGCGGGACGCAAGGGGTCGCCCGCTGGGTGGGTGGGCACCTTGCGTCCTACGATTTCTTCCCCTCACATATGGCCAACACGATTCTGACTACTGTGCTCACAGCACTAATGTATTCAACATGAGACGGATGCTCTATACTCTTTCTGGTAGTAATGCGATGGGCCACTTGAGATATAAAGAGCCGCGCGCTAATCTAAACTGGGTACTAAGTTCGAATGATGAGCTGCAATTAATTAATGTTGAGGCTATGTTAAATACTGGAATAGGATCTGCAAGACATGATAGACTGATAGTGTGCTAAGGGAGGGTTGGGTGGGTGAAAGAAAATGAGCGGTGATGTGCTAGAAAGCTGCGAAGAAAGCTGCTGAGGCCGGCACTGACGCGGTGTTGAGAATGACGAAAAGGCTAGAAAGCGTGGGAACTCAGACTCACCAACTCTTGCTTCGCTCAGCTGGAACGGGCGGAGCTTCATACCGATCTCCGCACGGTCGACTCCAGCTTCGTCTCGCAAGCCGTAGCGTGAGGGAAAGCAAGGGAAAGGTTGGGCTGGGCATGCGAAGCATGTGCGGACACGGGACGCAAGGGGTCGCCCGCTCTCCCTACCACCAATGAGACTGCGGGCGAAACTACGACCGCCAGCCCAACCCACCTCGCTAGGTCTGCATAAGATTTGCTAGATGTCTTGAGGCCACTTGCTCAAATGCTTGGATGTATAGTTCGAATGCTAGCGATTTCCAGCGCCCGGCGATCCGTACGATTTCTGCGCTAACCCCTTTGGTGAGGTAAAAGGATGCGCCGCCAATTCTGAATGAATGACTGAACGAGGTGCCCCATCCGTTGCTACCCAATATATCATTAATGCGTGCCATTGCTGCAGTTTTGGTTGCGGGGCGTATACAACCTTTGGAATCGCGCCATGAGAATAGTGGGTCTGCTGCTGCTGCGGGGGTGACTTCAGCCATGTTAGCGAGAGCCCTCAGAGGACAGAGAAGCTCATCTTCTTGCACTAGAAAAACTTCTTGGCTTTCTCCTGGTTTAGCTGTTTTGGCTGATGGCAATCGAATCTTTGCATATGTACGCCCATCTAAATCAGAGCCAAATGAAGCATCTTCTCTGGTTGGGTGAAGGGCTGGTTTGAATTCCTTGGCTGCTCATACTGACACTTCACCGAAACGCATGAGACCAAAGAAGGCACATGAGCACATGGCCCACACGCAAGCATCAAAGGATGATGAAAGATCTAGGGATGAACGTAGTGTGTGCAGCATAGCTAGAGTGATGGGTGGATGAGGTGGACGAGAACGCTTCCCGGCTTGTATGCGATTCAGGCCTCGCAGTGACCAGTTGATCCGCTCATGATCTTCCTTTGATAATGGGGGTGGGAAGCCTTGTGCAAGATGCCATGCTCTGACTCCGGCTAGGTATTTGCGAGCTGTGCTCACCGATACTGGTTCGAATGGGGTGAACAGATGTGAAAAGAATATTGGGCTGTTGGGGTCTGGATCGGTGACTACCCACAGAGCAAATGAGTGAAGGAGCGAGAAAGATGCTGGTAGGCGCTGCTCTTCTGGAATGGTGAATATATCACAAAAAAGGTGGAATTTGCGTAGTGCCGAACCATATCCTTCATTGTCTTTCAGAGATGCATGTGATGCAAAATTGTAGAGGCTAGTGAAGAAGGATGAGTCAATTACGAGATCTGCTGACCTATTGACTCCTTTCCATAGGAAAATGCGTTCAGCTGCGGCACATGGTGGGCGTAAGATTGAAGGTTTTAATTGAAGATTAGTGATTGGCTCCACTGCGTAACAATTCAGCTCTGACATGACAGGCACTATCTGACTGGCGAACATTGGAAAGGCTAGAAAGGAAGTAGCTTCCCTTCCAGGTATGAAGGCAGGGTGAAAGATACTTTGTGGGTGGCTGCTGGAAACCCACGAAGGAAACCAGGAATATCGCTGCGGGATAATGCGTCGACAACGTTTTCGCGACTGCTGACATATGTTGCTGATAGCGTTACTGCATTCCTGGCTAGTGACTGATATATCTCCTTCAGTACCTGGTTCGTTGTGTGGCTGTGTGACCGCCCTGCGCTCAAGGTGTAAACTACCCCACTGTTGTCTGACCGGACCAGGAAGTGATTGGTTGCATTGTCTTTGAAGTTTAGTAGGTTTTACGAGTCCTAACGCAGTTAAAGGACTCGTTCTTATAACCGGTTGAACAAAAATCGCTCCCTGAACGATTTGTTGCCTTTTTTGGAAAAATTGGATATATATGGTAATTGGATGTTTACCGGTCCACCGGTTCAGCTCGCTTCCGAACCGGTCTTCTTTTGAATTGCCCGCGTCATGCCTCCTAGTTCTATTGCGTATATTACCTACGCTTTCCGCTCTCGTTCCTTCTCCCGCTGGATGCCGCTTTCTGTGCTTTTCGTTTTTGCTCTTTTGGCTTTTCTTTCTTCTTTCCTACCCTTTGCGCAGCGACTTGCTTTCTGCTAGTTATCGGCTCTTTCTGTCCACGCTCACTTTTGTATGGTCGCTTTGCTTCTTTTCCTCTCGCTGTTGGGACTTTCGGCTTCTCTCTCGCTGTTCGCTCTTTGTTTATTTTTCCGAGCTTCTATCTGAGTTTTTTTCCCTTTTTTTGCAGTTCTCCGTCAATTATTTTGCTTTCCCTGATCTTCGGCATCGCGCTTTTGCTAGCGTTCTTGGTTGCGATGGTCTTCATCCAGTCCGGTTGTTATTTGACAGCTTCCGCTTAAATGTCGTTCATTTCCTTCCTGCTGACTGTGTCGTTGCTCTTTCCCGGTTCTGCTGGTCTTGCTTGTGTTTCGATGAATCTATCTCAGGTTGTGGGTGTCCTTGACAAGCTGGGGGAGCAAGTTCCTCTTGTAAGTGGTGTCCTTGATCATGTTTGGGCATTCCTTCATGTCTGTTGCTTTTCTGCTGATGCATGTCTTTTCAGCTGCACCAATTGATGTTCGAGTGTTTGTATCTGCCCTCGGACTGCCCTCTTATCATCCCTTTCACCATTGTTGTCGACCCACACCTCTTGGGCTGGAATGTAGCCCTCGTACTCGGTCTACTTTGTTCTCCTTGGGTCTCTGACCTTGTTGACTTATCTGCACATTCCATCGATGGGCCACTAGACGAGCATGGCACTCCCCAACACACTGTCATCTTTGCATTCGGTCGAGGTCTGCTTGTCATTGACCCATGTATTGCACCTTGCAACAGAGATGCCAGGACTGTTTTTTGGCACAACCCTGCTATTGTTATTCCTCTAACCTCAGATGGATCACCCTGTAACACCCGCATAGTTGACTGTTGCTTGATCCATGAGTTCTATGAGAGGTTTGTCTTTCCTTTTTGTCACTTCTTTCTTCTGTTCTTTTCCCCTTACTGTTGCTTGGTAGATCTGCCTGTCCTCATCAGGAACCCTCTCTCTTTGTGGCTTAGTCTGTTTTGTTTCCTGGGCCCATCACATCTTTTTTGCTGCTCTCGAGTTCTTGTATCGACCTTACTATACACACACTCTTCATACCTGTTCGTTGTGTTAGTTATGTTTTTTGTATTTCTTGTCTGAACATGGTGTATCGGTATTCTCATGCGTTTCTCATAGAAACATGTCAGTATATTGTTAAGTATAAGTATTGTACTGTGAAATTTACTGTTAATTTCTATTATATAATTTAAAGATTTTTGTGTTTTGATGTTTACTTGGCAGAGCTTTGCTGTCACATGTGATGTTGTTCTTCTCCCTCTCCGCCCATAAATTTCAACCTAGTTATGTGTCTTCCCTTGCTTGTCCTTTCAAATGGATCCCTTTTTCTCTTCCTTCATGTCTCCTAAATTGTTCGTACTTATTCAGAGTGCTGCTCACTCAGCTACTGAGTCTTCATTGGCAGTATGTGTCCTTATCTAGTGCCATTGTTTTTTGTTGAGTTCTTCAATTTGCATCCATTTTGTTGTCAGCTCTCTGCAAGGACACTCAACATTCTATATGTGCCACCTGATTTATCTTTCTTCTGCATGGTGCCCCTGTGGATCCTGCTCGACGCCAGTGCTTCCTATGATTTCATTCAGCTTTTGAATTCATCACCCTATATTGATCAAGATCAACCTGTTTGCACCAATTTTCATCATCAGTATTATACTCAGCATTTTGAGGATGGCCTTTGTGTCAATGGTGTTCATATGTTTTCTCCTGGTCTTTGTGTGTTGTTGAGTGACTTTGTTCATGAGTCAGTGTGGCATACTCCCCTTCTGGTTGTTGCCTTTTCCTTTGATGGGATCCCCCGCAATGCCAACAGAGAAGATCTGGAGAGTGTGCTGTGTTTTATTCAAGCATTTGTGTTTCTATCTTTGTTTTGTTGTTTATATTTACGTTCTTTTTCTGCAGTCTTCCGGTCTACCACTCCTCCCCTGATCTGTCACACCCTACCTTGATATTGACTTTTTCAGAGCTCATTGTCCAGTGGGACAACCTACCACTCATGAAGAAGGTCTCCCTCATTCATTACACTGCTGTGGATATGTGGCGCTCCCCTGTTTATGTAGGTTTTCTTGTCCACTCTGTTTTCTAGGCTTTCACGTTCACTGTCTTTTATTTAGTTACACAAGGTTCACTTCGACGTGCTACTGTTTCTTCCTCAGTATCCTGATCCCATTCTCATTCCTCTTCTGTGTAACTACGGTCCCCAGAACCTGTGGTACTATATCTGCTGTGCTTTATCAAACTTTCCTTATGCTCCCCCTTTTATGTGCACACACCTTTCAGTATTTGGACATCATTATGAGGACAGTTTGTGTGATGTCCTTTGTTTATATAGTCCAAAGCTGCTTGTGTCCTGTCTTGATCGGTGTACTTTGGATGCCTGTCGCACTTCGAATACCTGTTCACATAGCTTTGACTGTGGTGCAATATGGAATGAGGTGCTTGTTGCAGTGTGTGTTTCACCCAGGGGTGGTCCGGTCAAGAGTGCAGTGTCGGATCGTAAATGGGCCGTCTTGAAGCTAAAAAAGTATGTTCTTCCTTTTGATCAGTGTTCTTCTGCTTACTTAACTGTTGTTAGTTTTGCTTGTCGTGAGTTGCGGATTCCGTTTTCGGTTTAGGACTGTTCCGCTTTATATTGGTGCTTCTTTCTGTGTGCTTTTCCTCAGCTTAATTTGTTCTTCTTTCCATGCATTGTTTTCTCCTGTATCATTTTATCACTAGTGCATATTGCATGAATATTTATGGTGTTTTGATTGTGCATTTGGCTTGTATTCATTTGAGTTAAGTTTTCCACTTGAGTGTGTTTGTGTTGTCGTCTTCTATGGTATTCTATCTGCTTTATGCTCCATTGTTAATGGTTTCTTCTGTTTGCTTCTCTGTGTGTTCTTTTTTCACCTTTCCGCTCTCTTTCTGTGTGTATTTGTTTACTTATAATCTACTTGACAGCCTCTCCATTTTCTGTTTCCCATCACACTGTCTGTTCAACTTTCAAGTTCCTCTGTTACCAGGTCCTTCACCCTCTCTGTTTTTTACTACGAATGCCTGTTGATATACTGTATGTTTGGTTTGTTGTCTGGATTCATTATTGTTTCTGAATTTCATTGTTCAGGCCCTGGAGATTGACTTTCATATTATGTCAAATCTGTCTTCCTTGGATGTCCTTCACTTCTCTTGGATCAACTACTGCACCTTTTTATCTGGCTCTGCTTACCAGCATACAGCATTTTCTCTGGAGCGTGTTTTGTCTCCATTCTTTTCGGATTTCAATTCTTTTTGACTCTTGCAGGTTCAGACTGGCACCCTTGTTGCCGGTGCTGTTGCCATTCAGCTTTTTGAGAGGGATGACGTTCCTGTGCCCGATCTCGAAGTATATACCTCTCTTTCTTCTGCTGACTCCGTCGGCTGTTTTTTTCTCAACAACGGTTATGCTTTTGACTGCACAGATGATCTTGGTGAAGATGTTCCTTTCTCTACTGCATATGCTGATGCTGTCCAACTTCATATAGACAGTGTGTCTGCTCCTCCGCTGGCTATGCAGTCTGATTACTGGTGTTATGTTTCTGATCTGTTCTCCAGGAGAGGCATTGTCGCTGTCTGGCCCTTTCACCGTGCTGTAGAAGGGACGACAGACCTGTTGACTGTTTGTGTCATAGCATGTTTAAATTGCCCATTGGAAGTCATTCTGCAATTTCAGGCTAGTAGGTGTGCCTACCTTTTTTTCTTGTGCTTTACTTATTCAATTCTCTATTCAGCCTGCGGTCTCTGTTTCTTTAGCCATGCCAAAGCTTATTCTTTGTACCCTTGTTCTACGTTCATTGACCGTGTCTCGTATGAACTATCTACCAATGACTCAGTTGAAAGCGTGTCTTGCTTCGAGATGGCCTCAACTTTGGGTTGGACTATCAAGGAGTTTCCTTCAGCCGAGATGGCGCTGCAGCCGTTGTCTGAGCTTAATATGGTCATACCTCGATATGTTGGTGATCATCATTGTTGGATTGTTACTTTTCCTGCTACTGCGATGGTTCCCTTTGCGCCAGCATCAGATGAGCTTTTTCTTCATTCATGGCAACACATCTATCCTGTGGAAGGCATGTGCCTGTCTTTCTCCTTGCTATCTGCTCCGTCTATTCCCTTGATGTATTGTGTTGCCTGCACTGATTCTTTTCTGGTGCTGGATTATCTTGCTGAAGTGGGGCCTCTTTTGTGCATATTCTGCCTTTTCTGTCTTTGTCCTTTCCATTTACGTCTGTGTCCTACAGCACTGGTGCCAAAGTTAGCACTTTTCTGTCCAATAGGGCATCGGTTGCCAAGCCACCAGATGCTGTTGCTGCCTTCTTGCGTTCTCTTCAAGCTTCATTTTCCTCTGAAAACTGCAGTTATGTGCAGTTCGAGGAGGATTTGAATGCCACTATTCCCTTCTGCCTTTATTACCAGCTCAGCTACCTCTTTGTTTCTGATCTGACTGCAGAAGTTGTACGTTCTTTTTCTTTCTTTTTTTTTGGCTTTTGTTCCTTTGCTGACTGTTCTTTTCTTCTTTTTCCCTCAGGTGTCTCTCTTGTTCAAAACAGATGGAATGGGTTATGTGTAGTCTGTCTTAATTATCTCTCATGACATGTCCAAGTCTTACAATGTGAAGATGTGGACTGACAGTCTTCTTTCTCTGCAAATGAACAAGATTTACATTCATCTCACTACTATACCAAGGCCCAGTAGTTATGAATCTTGTCTGACTCCTCCTTCTGTTGTCTTCTGATTATATCTTGGTCATATATGTATCTAAATGGCTGTGAATGCAATTGTTTGAGTTCGATCCTCTTCTGTGTGATTTGCTCTAATTCTCCGATTTTCTCTGAGATCCATGTGTTGCGGAATACACCTTATTGCTTGCATGGTATAGCTTCCGCTGGCAGGTGTCATATGCCTTGATACCAGCTTTTGGAAGGGTGTCGGGTGATCTTTCCTGTCTAGTGCCTCTTTATGTAGTTGCTTTAAGCTGTTGCATGCTATACCTCAATGCCATTGACATTGGTACATGTTGTACTTTTGTGTGTGTGGTACTCTATAAGAACGATCTACGAAAAGCCCACTTCACTGTTCTCCTTTTGTTTTGCATCTTTGTCCTCTATACTCATCCTCTTCAACTTCTTGTTTGCCCTCTCCATGTCTTCCTCTTCGAATCTGCAATTCCTTTTCACTGTATTTTTTGCCTTTCACTCTTTGTTTGTTGCCTTGATCTTGTTCTTGATCACATTCTGTTCATTCATCATCAGCTCCAGTCCTGTTTTCGTCTACATGTCTAAACTTTACCTGTGCTACACTTGCATCCAACAAAGTCACACTCCACAAAGTCAGCACTGCCTTTGTCCAGCCACCACTGATAGGAAATCCAACAAACATGAATCCTAGGTTGACGATGTCACCCATGCACAGCTTGTCTGGATTCATTGCTTCAGTCCTGTGTATTTCCTGTCAGCATTCTCCCCTGGTTCATCACGTATTTCACTCACCCTTCTGTGCCATTCCTAGTAGTTCTTTCTCTGTAATGAACTACATTATCTTCAGTGTAAATGAAACCTGGGTTCTTTGCAATGAGTTTTTTCAACACATTGTCTGGGTTGATGTTTCTTCCGATTGTCACCTCCTCTGAGCTGCCATGTCCCTTCACAGGCATGAGATATCGATTGGTGAGCTCTAGGCTGTAATGGTTGCAAGATTTTCCCAATTCCAAGTCTTCCAGGTTTTCTATGCTGTGTTGGAACAGTGCGAACACTTCCAAGACTGCATCCATGTCCACTTTGAATAGGGGTGATCCTAATCCTGTTATTTCCACACTCTGCCTGAGGTATTTCAGGTTCGCTCTGAAAAGATGAAAAAGGTTAGAGGTCAGTAGTGTATTTGTCTGTGGTTGTTTGTTGCTCACTTTGTTCCAGCCCGCAATGGCAGAAGATCCTTCTTTGCAATGATCCCTTGAATTGACATTTCGAGCTCTGTGTTGAACTTGCTCTTGTTGTTGTTGTTGCTGCGGTGCACCAGCCTCCATGTCTTTGGTTCTTCATACACCTTCACCTTGACATGCTCTTCCCAGCCTTTATCCTGGAAGTTTTGTGTTGTAACCTTCCTGCTGCTTGAACTCAGTCAGTGCTCACCTTCATGATATTCGAAACCTGTTGTTTGCTGTATTTTCCTGAGAGCTGTATCACACGTATCTCTTCCAGTGTGTCTCCTGTCGTCATATTCCATGTAAGTGTATGCCAAGATACTCTGGGGGGGGGCTGTTATACTCACTTGCTTCCTCTTCGTCATAGTATTYGTCCATTTCTCCTGGTGCTYGAATGCGCTCCTTGCATTTGTTTTCCTCCTTTTATACTCCACTCRGACTCTTTTTTGATGACTTCTCATCCCTTCCCGTCTCTGGAACTACCTCACGTTTATGCATTCTTTCCTACCTCGACACGCCGTTGGACTAAGACTTGTTGCTTCGCCACATACACGTCCTTCTGTGTCTTGGTTTTGTTTTAGTGTTCCGGTCGTGCGTTCTTCTTTCTCGCATCTGTCGCGCTCCGTCATAAATTCTATTTTTCGTTCAGTTGTTGCGTCTCAGTTCTATTCTCTACGTGATACGTCAACCGTTTCTTCCGTCCCGTCTCCTTCGACACGTCGCCGCTGTACATGGTATTCGTCGGTCCACGACCTCCTCGTTACACTTTCGTTTTTAACCTTAGTGCTTCCGCTGGTTCTTCTTTCCTCATTAAAACTATGTTCTTTCCGGTCCTTTGATGACTTCCTCTAATTACATCGTCTATCCTCCTACTTCGTCTATCTTCTTCCGATACATCCGCTTTTGCATCCTCCATCTAAACTTTCCTTGTTGCGAATCACGTCTACCAGCTTCCGCTATGTTCTCTATTGACTTTATCCGTTCCCCTAGTTCTAGGTTATCGGTCTGCTCTGATGTTTCTGCTATCCTTGTTCTTCGGTTCTCGCTGTTCTATCTTCTTTCCTACTTTTACCTTCGCACTATATTTTCTTTCCTACTTCGACGCTCGTTTCTTCCGCTGGAGCAATTAAACTT
Source organism: Neonothopanus nambi (assembly GCA_003987895.1). Lineage (NCBI taxonomy): Eukaryota > Fungi > Basidiomycota > Agaricomycetes > Agaricales > Omphalotaceae > Neonothopanus > Neonothopanus nambi. The sequence continues at coordinate 18,329 of RCHF01003066.1, read as the reverse complement.
TCTCGTTTCTATATTCATCGGTCTTCTTTCTGTATTCAACGGTCTTCCTTTTCGGTGTTCTTTTTTGTTTCCACCGGCTCTGTACTTCCGTGTGTTCTGTGTCTCCTGTCGCTTTGCCTGTTCAGCGAAACTGTATCATTTTTACGTTCTCGTGTATGTACTTCGTTTTACGCCCGTCTTATAACCAAACCGCTCCTTGTTTGTTTGCCTCGCACCTTCATCTTCTGTGTTCCACCACACTATCTGTGCAATGTCTTCCCAGTCACAATGGTCAGTTTTCTTCCTTACCGTCAGTCGAGCTTCGATTTCCTATCTTGTCTTGAAAGCAGTCGAAGATCACCAAGAAAACTGAAACCGTCCGCTAAGATACTGGAAGCAGGAATTGCCTTGTTTGTTTCTGCCTCTCTTGCTATTGTTTCTGTCCTCTAACTTTGGTCGATGGTCAGGTCTCCTTCATCTGAAATGGAGCAATCTCCCCCCCCTTCAAAAAGGTGTCGTCCGTGTCTTTCCTGAGGCTGTCGTTCCTGATGTTTGCTCTTGTACCCGTTCTTCCTTTGTAGTGGCGCTGGTGACATCGCCTGTGCTCGTGAACTGTCTCCGTCTCCCTCCGCTGAAGTTCCCGTTCAGCGTGTATTCGAGGATTACGACGCTGCAGACTCCCCTGGGTACACACTGCTTTTACTGCCATACTCTGTCCTTCTGTCGCTAACTGCACGACGTAGCATTGAAAGCCAGTTGTCCTACGTTTCTGAAGTGGACGTCAGTGCCCGTGTACCGAGTAACCCTCGCGATGCCTCGCCCGTTACTCTTTCGTATGTACACACCGAATTTGCGCCGTTCTGTTTCCTGATTTCCTTCAAACAGCCCGCGTGCCGCCAGGAGTTACAAACAATCTCGATCTTCTCCGACTGCGTCAGAGTCTGTGCTTACTTCTTCTGTCGTATCGCAGTGTCTGATATTGTTTTTCTTTAGGCTTCGTTTTGACCAACGAATTGCTCCGTCCTCTGATTCTGAGTAAGCTTTTTCTCGTCTTTTTGTGGTTCATTTTCTGTATCAGTTTCATGTACATGTGCATGTTAACGTCTCGTGTCCCTCGTCTTTAGCGAATTGCCAGCTCCAATCGATATGCTCTCAAAGTTCTCCCGCACCGGCAAAGAGAGGTCAGCTTTTTGTTTCATGTCCTACTCTGGTCCTTTTTCTGATCCCTGACGCAGACGTGCCTCCTCGTCTTACGAACAGTCGACGTTGTTGCCTGCACCTGTCTTGATTGATGAGGGTTCAGAGGACGAAGACTTTGTTCTGGTGAAACAAAAGGACTCTGCCAGGAGGACGCCTGTTCCCGCCGGTCGTCTTTCTCCCTCCCGGTATTCTGTTGTGGACGACCCTGCTATTAGCCCTACCGGCTCCCCTGAACCTCGTCAACGGTAGGCGCTGTTTTCTGTCCTGGATGAATCTATTCGTAACATCTCTGTCGCAGCGTGAAACCCGCTGACTCTGCTATTAGGAGCCCAAAAAAACTTGCACTCGCGTCAATTGCTTCAACCTCTCCCTCGGACGTGTCAGCTGTACGACCGTCTTCACATCGTTCTCGTCGGTTAGTGTCACCTTACTTTTGTGCCTTCTTTATTCACATCCACGCCTATAGACGTGACCGTATGTCTTTCAGTGATGACGACGACAGAGTCGACGTGTCTGAGAGTCCCGCCGCTGGATCATCTTTGTATGTGTGCATTCATGTGTATCTTTCATCTCCGTGATTTGTGTTGCAGCGTCACCGAAGAAGAGGAACCGATATGGGTTCATGTCAACCGTGCTCTTAAAAGGTGTTTTCTTTGCTTTTCTTTGCTTTTTTCCTCTCCGTTCACCTTTTGCTTCTCGTGAAGGTCCCGTGCAAAAGAGGATCTGAAATCAGCAAGTGCCTCAAATGAACAACCGTTTGACGGCGATTGGTCTGTATTTCTTCTTCTGCTGTGGTCGTCGTTTTCACTTTTCTTGTCGTTGGCAGTGTGGTGGTCCGTTCTCAGCGTAAGAGTGCGCCTCGTGTTATTGTTCCCTCCGTCTCTTCCCGCAAGACGCGAATGCCTGAATTGAGTCCCCTGCAGAGTGGTGTTCGCAAGATGCAGCTACATATTCCAGACGACCCTCAGTCGCCTGGGCTACATTCCAGACCCCCTGTATCGCGCAGACTTCCAGTTTCCCCTCCTAGAAAATCGTCTGTCCCTGAATGGCCTGACATGTCCCTTCCTTCTCCTCGCAAAAAAGGACAACGCTCGCTTACAGTTGCTCGCTCTACGCGTACCCCTGTCTCCGAGGACCTGTCCACTCTCCAACCTGAAGGATCTGTGTCCAGAGATACATCCACACCCTCGCGCGGACGAAAGAGACATCGGGAGGAGGCCTTTTCCCCGGACGGCTCATGCCTCGATCCCCATTCTCCTGGGATAGACAGGTCTGCTACCCGCTCTCGTATCACAGGATCAACTTCACCTCCAGATATCAGGTCCCGGCCACGTCGCGCTCTGTCAAACGCTTTCTCTCGCTCGCAGCAGGTGTCTCCGTCTGAATTGCCCAAAGACATAGAAGACACGCGGTCCGTTTCCGCTGAACCTGTCTCACTCGCAGAAGAGCCTCTCTTTGATACTACCATTGCTGTCGAAGGCTGTTTGTCTAGAGAGCTGATGGATGACGCCTTAGTTCGCACTTATCGAAGCGTGAAAAATCTGAGACCGGTATCTGTTCACGTTCTGTATCAGACTGAAGCACCCGGCAACGACGCCTGGATGAGCTACTCCGATGTCATGGATAGCCTGTCAGTGTTCGAAGGAAGGTACGTTCTGTATGTTTTTACTCTTGTCCTTCCTTTCTGACTGCCTTCAGGAGCTTGTATGAAGGAATCACGTTCCAGAACCTCGGTGTCTATATAAACCCATCTAGAGCCGACCCTTCTATCTGTCAAGCTATCAAACAGAAAGACAGATGTAGAATTGTTGTCAAGGAGCGCAACACTCACGTCGCGCTGTTCATGTCTCTCGCAGTGGTTGAATCCTCCCATCTGATCAATGCGGTGGAGGTGAAGAACCTAGGTTTTATGAAGTATTTGAAAGCCCATCTCTTCCAGCAAGAAGCGCAGTGCGCTTTCTCTTTCTTTGGCCACATTCTCAATGTGAACACCCTTGCCGCCCTGGTGTCTGACGATATAGTTTCCTTTGCAACTCGTTCCGAGAAACCACAGGACCGTACTGATCAGTCGACACATTCTGACAACAGACCTTCTGGTGAGATCTTCCTTTGATCACTGGCATGTCTCGGTCTCAGACATTCTCTACACAGGTCCTTCTACATCCGCTTCGGCTGCGTCGAGCCCCGGGAAGCACAGATTCTCGGTGTCGCCCTCGAAATGCGGTCCCGGTGTTTATCCTTTTTACGTACCCTCGTTGGCCTGCGCTTCCAATGGTGAGTTTTTGTTCCGCTCAGAGTTCTTGATCCTCGTGCTTGTTCTGACCTTTGTTTATAGTTCCAATCTATGACGGTAGGCGCTCTACAAACGGCTTTAAATTCAAGTTCAGGGATCGAGATCTCAGAATGCTCGCGAATAAGGAGCTGCCACTTTATGGTGGAGGTGGTCAGGAGCTTCCTTCCGAAAGCGTCGTTTGCGTGGGATATACTTCACAAACATATGAACTGAAGCAGCCTCATTTTATGAACGTTCCCTTCATTCATAGCTTTAACATTCAATTCGCTATCTTGTTAGGTATACCTGCTACTTCATAGCGTTAGTTAGTCGAGTGTCCGTGTATTATCTACTACTTTGCAACGTATTTCGTTTCACCTGATATTGCGAATCCCAGCGTGCTCTCGCCTGTACGCGCGTTTTCCGGTAAACACTTCTCAGACAACGAACGCTAAACTCTGCCTAAGCACGGTCACTTCTGTCAGATTGGTGACGGTTTTCTGGGCCCTTTCATTCTGAATATATTTACGACCGTTCTCTCTAGGGACCATAAGCTAATGCAGCTCCTTCCTACTATTTTCTTCGCTCTCCTACCTCGTGGTCCTATCCGTGTGTGTCTCAACTGTTTCTAGAGTCTGTACCTTGGGGTAATTTTGCTGCACCTCTACCCTTTTTCACATACGATGCCATCGGTTCCACAAATACCAGTGCATTCGATATGCAACGAACAGAACCGCTACCTTTCGCCTTTTTTCGACAGTCGGTCGTATTTCTTTGTGAGAAACGTGTGTTACATTCAGACTACTGCGACTGCACATAATATGGCTCTCTACATATCTGATACTCCTACGTCATTCTGGTCAAAAAGTTAAACTAAGCTGATTCAGTTCTTCTGTCTTCTGCATTCCACTGTTGTCTGAATGCATCTGTGTGCCACTGAGTCCCCATGGGAACTAGAGGAAAAGGTTCGCATGGCCGCAGGTGAGTACAAGCTGTACTGCAAAGGAAACAGGAGCATCGTTAGAAATAGACATACACTTATAGTTTTTTGCAATACATACACCATAAAATGCTCTCGTGCGTGAAATCGATCTATCTCGGTTGTGTTGCGTGGTGTTCCGATGCAATTGACAGATATCACTATCATGGAGTATTTCCAGTAGACGGTATTGCTGTTGCGGGTACAAGTCGTCCCATCACTACACTGACTCAAGTGAACGTCAGTTCCTCCAACGACTACTACCAACAGCACTTCTGCTCGTCCCTCGCTGTCACAGAGACCGTCCAATCGATAGGTGGGTGCCACGAATCCGTATGGAATCCAGCCAGAGTTTTTGAGTGCCTCTCCTACTGCTGTGTTCCATCCACGAGGGTGAGGGTCGACTAGGAGAGGAATTTTGTGAATGGTCGGGCTATCGTATGCAAAGTAAAGGATCTTGAGTAATTTTTGACCTCCCTGCTGTTCTGTCAGATATGAATGTGATTGACGCAGTAAGAGACACTGTACGCGAGGTTCCAGTCCAACGAATCTTTTGACGCGAGAGACTACCGCTGCTGAATTCATGGTGGTTGTACAAGTCTCTAGAAGCCAACACGGTTCGTGCTTTGCTTGACTTATAATGGCGATTGAAATGCTAATTTCAGCAGAGTTTTCGGAAAAGAAAAATACATGCACTTTAGTAAACGCCGTCCGAGGTTTATTTGACTTGTACTGCGGAAGTATACTCCCGACCAAGGCGCTCTCTATAGCTTTTCTTATTTGACAGTGGCCATTGAGAAGCGTTGTTATCCGATGTGGTTTGCGTGTTTAGATCGACGCTTGATTCTTTATGGAAGGAAGGAAGGAGTGCACTGTACTGTAGAATTAAAGAAGTTACCAGCAAGTAACCGGTTAGAAGTTAGCACAGCTTATTTAATTATTTACTCGTCACAACACGCAAAAATACGCGACTTCATTGTATGAAAGTTGCGCTTCTCTTTCTGCTCTACGTGCACTAACGTGTATTCTGCTACGGCCTTCTATTCTTTAGTGTACGTTTTGTTCTATATTCTCCTTCCGTCCTGCCTCGTCTTTTATCGTTCAATTCATCCACAGATTTGTCTTTTCTCCTTGTATCAACCTTACGTCGTCTTCCGCCTACAGCGCCAGTCCGGTTCGACGATCGAATTGATTGGACGTTCCCTCGTCTTCTTTCCACGCTGGTTTCCTGTAGTTTGCTGTACTTGCAATATCTGAGCAGTTGTTGACTTCCGCGTCTTCTTCCGTCGATTTGTGCAGACGACCCTACTTTCTGTGTGCTACTCTAATCTTATTATTCGGCCTTCCCTTTTCTCTGGATCCGTTACCCACTGCTTTCTTTCTGACAGTTTCTGCATGTTCTTTGATCTCCCTTGAATACGCCTGGCCAAAAACAGGAAAGACACTCAATCGCTGCTCCTTCCGGCTCCTTATGACTTGTTCTTACTTCTTCTTTCCGCGCACTAGCTTCAGAGCAACGTGCCGCGTATACGTTCTGCCACCGTAGACTGTCTCGTTGCTGGTCCTCGTTCTAGACTTGTTTCCCTTGCATCTCTTGACTTCACGTCTCCTTCCCGACTATTCCCGCATGTTCTTTGATGCTCTTTGACTACATCCGACCAAAAAGAAGGGAAATAGGCTCGTTGCTGCTCTTCTTTCCACGCGAGAGCTTCAGATTAACCTGTTGTACTTGCGTTCTGACACTATAATCTGTCTTCCTGCTGCTTCTTCTTCATCTACTTAGATCTGTTTTGCTTTTGTCTTCTGGCATCGCCTCTCTGTCGCGTTCTTATAAATTCCAAACTTTAAGTGCGATACCTGTGTCTCTTTGCTGCACCCTATGTCAGTTCAACACATGTGCGTTTTTCGCAGCATTCTTCTGCTCTGTACTGATCCTGTTTTCGCAGGCCCGTCGACCTCAGGGAGCCTGCCATGTGTCATTCGCACCCAGCGGTTATCTTAGGACCAGCAACAGCGAACCGGGTCAATCGTGATAATCGTGCTTCTTACCTTGCTCGAGGCTCTCGTGTGGAGAACGTGCTGGATGCTTTTTTAACAAGAGACCAATACGGCTCGTTCCGTGAGATCCAAGCCGATACTGGCACTCTTATTTCGGGCTCCATCGCGCTTCAATTCTTTCAGAGAACCTTTCCTCCTTGGCAGTCCGATTTGGATCTCTATGCTCCCCTTCAATATAGCGATGTTGTCGGTCACTTTCTCGAACAGTCTGATTACGTGTTTGCACCTACCGTCTGCCAACAAAGCACTTTCGATGCAGTGTATTCAGCGAGTCTAAAGGTCTTTCTCATGAGAGAAGCAGGCGTGGTTGTATCTGCTGACAACGAACCAACCGTTCACAACTATCCCTTCAGGGGTATCATGGATGTATGGAACTTTCACCGGTGCAATCACGAGGAGACGAAAATACAGGTTATCGGCTGTGTCAATGCACCTGTCCAAGTTATTCTCGGTTTTCATTCCAGTACGTTTGTTCGTCGATTTGTACGATATTGTTTCTTATTATTCTAACTTCCATTTCAGCTTGTGTCTTAAACTTCATAAGCCATGTGAAAGCCTACTCCGTCTATCCTCAAGCAACATTCATCGACCGTGTCTCTTACAAGTTACGTCAGGACGGCGCTTTCACAGAAGCTTCCCACGATAAGTACGTGTCTAGAGGATGGACTATGTCCTCTCTGCCATCGGCACATTTGGTTCTGGATGAAGATTCCGAACTTAATATGGTCCGCCACCGGAAGGTCGGTGACCATCTTTGCTGGGTGATCGACCTTCCTGTCGATGATAGGAAGGAATGCTTCAAACAAAGTGACTGGGTTGATGTTCATTCTTGGACTCATACTTACGACAGAGAAGGAATGAGAATCATTATGTCATCTCCCGCGTCTTCGACTTCTTACCCTGCGGGAGAAGATCTTGAGCGGCTTCTTGTCTATCTTGAAGCAGCGGAGCCTGTATCGTATGTTCTCTGTCAGTTTCATGGTGTGTTGTACTCATGTATTTCTCACAGTTTGGTCCCATGCGTTTCGTCTATTCTTGTTGCAAAAGTATCGAAATCGGATCCTACGCCAGCGGTTAAGGCTTTTGCGAGGCAACTTAGACGTTGGTTTTCCCTAGGTAACATGGAATACCGCTGATACAAGAACAACGTGAACGCGCTGCTGCCCTTCAAGTTGTTCAACAACTTGTGTTACTTGTTTATATGTGATCCAGATGCTCGTGCAGTATGTCTATCTGTGTACACTGTGAACTCGAATTAACGGTATACCTAGATCAACCTGCTCTTAGACCGAGACGAAGCGGGCCAAGTGTATTGTACTGTATACATTGAACACAGCCCTGACGCGAACGCGATAATTGGATACTGGCGGTCAACAGAGTTTGTGAATAAGTTATGGGATTTTCACATCCACTTGTCGCTTTTCGTTAGAGAGCCAATTTTATCTCGATACCTTGCTGTGTAGTTCCGTGCCCAACAATGCTGTAACATCTTGCGATCTTACGTGTACGCTGTAATCTTGCTGTTCGATATTCTTGCCATCCGAACATCCAATACAAATGTCACATTTTATCTATATCGGTCCCGGTCTTCCTTCCAACGCGAGCGCCTGTTACATCGAACAGAATAATACCTCTCTTCACTTAAAGCCACTTCGAGTTCGGCTGCTTCCTCTCTTGTCTTTGTCCTGTCTTGTTCCCTGTATATCCAGCAATCCAACATGAAGTATCATTTTCGATTCACTGCGCTCTGTTTCAACGCTCTTGCAGTATTGTTCGCGTCAGTTATGTGTGTGTCGCTCTCAGGTAAGCACAGGCTCGTCTTGTGTTATCTGTGAAGGGGTGCTGAAGTCATTGCTCCAGGTGTTGTTTGCAATAAAACCACTCCACCGCATTCAATGTCGCGAGTGCGTTCCTTTCTTCGCTGGCCTATAATCATCTGAACCTTCTGGGCTGACGTTCATTCGCAGATGCGTACCTTGCGCCTGCCCAACGTTCCATTCGATAGTGTGTCTGCTTTTCATGTCCACCTAGGTGCATTCTCTTTCTCCGTATCTGCTGTCGATTCATTGCTCACATTCTCCCTCAGATCCTGTGCACACCCAGAAACTGAAAGTGGACTTTCCAGTCTACCAGGAGCATACTCTTATCTCCGCTGTCACGCACTCTGACAGTAACTACGACGCAGGCTTTTCTCTGAAGTTGAAAGAGGACTGTCCTGTAATCATGCCATGCGAATTAATATTCGTGTCTTCTCTGTTCACACTGGCTCCCGGTGCCGGTTTTTGTGAATATCTGTTTTGTTCGTGCTTTGCTCACTTTTCTGACGGACCTCTCTGTCAAGAACAGTCTACACTGCACCGTCGGCTTCTTCAGAGAAAATGCGTGTATGCTGCCTACCCTGTAAACGTACCCCTTTTTCTGTCTGGTTTTCCTTTTCATCAGGAAATGCTCCGTCTTTGGAGTTCCTATGCTCGTCTTCTCCGTTCGACAATGCTTAGACACGACTTCCGCGCACTTATGTCTGTGAAATGTCACAAGCTACTTTCTGACGTCTCTTGGCACGTGTTAAGTCGATTCAGAACTATCCTTGCGGCCTTCGGTAAGTTCTTCATGGCCCGACGGTGTATAACCTGCGACCACTGGCAGCTTTCCGCTGAAAGGTCTTTTTGTTGTTACTCGACGCATTTGACTCATGGTGGAGGTGTTCGAGGTCGGCGCCGGCCCGCTTATGCGCACATGCAGTCGTTCTTTGCTGCGACTCCTCCAACCTCTTCAGACAATAGCTTATCCAGTTCCGAGTCCTGCTACGAGAGCTCCGATGTTCCAGGAGCAGCTTTTGCAACGATTGACTTTTCGACACCTTCGTCAACACCCAAGTTCTACACCAGTCTCCCTGAATTTAAATCTGTTTGGAGTGAGAAAAAGAGCGACGTATGTCAAGACATATATCATTACCCCACACCACCTGCGACGCAAGACGTACATGTCCGCGCCGTTGTCGAGGTCCCACAAACCCCCGTTTTCCGTGTCAACTTGAAGCAGCCGTCTGAACCCTCGCTCTCACATACAATTACCACGACCCCCCCTTCTAGTCCCACAAGTGTTCGGTCCTCTAGTGAGCTGGGTGACGCAGAGCAGCATACGTTGCCTTTTGAAGCCATATCCGAAAGACAGAAAGATCTCATTATCACTGATTGGTGTTCCATGTTCTTGAAAGAAGCAAGTGAAGAGGCTGGTTGTGCTGTGTGTGGCCAGCTAACACCCACGAAAAAACTCTCCAAGCTGAGAGCTGTCAAACGTCTTCTTCACATCTTAGAATCTCCCGGTGTCACTAGACTTGCGCGAAAGTCGTCCGCGGAACCTATTCGTGAACGAAGCGGGCCTGTTATCGACCATCGTTGTGACCGTATTTGTGACTCCTGCAGAGCGGACATCAGGAATGAAAAGGTCCCGAAGTTGGCGCTCGCAAAGGGGTTATGGCTTGGTGAAGTCCCACCTGAACTGAAAGAGCTACGTTTCTTCGAGCGTATGCTTGTTGCTAGAATACGTCACAGTAAGTGCTATGTCAAGATATCTTCGGGTGGAGCGAAAATGGTGGCAAATGTCATCGCCTATCCGAATCCTATGAAAAAGATATACGATGTCTTACCACCGCCAAGAGAAGATATGGACGAGGTTATAGCTATTCTCTTTACAGGTCCGTGCAAACCTACCTCTGCAGACTATGCTCAGACACCGCTTTTGGTGAGACGAAGCGTGGTCGCGAAGGCCCTTCAATTTTTGTGTATGAATTCCACTGAGTATCAAGACGTTCAGATATCGTACGAAAATCTCAATCAGTACTTTGAAGATAGACCGTCCGTTTCGGTGGAATACTTCAAGTCCAGTGCAACTAGAACAGCAGAAAATGTAACTACATATGAACAAGACGGAGAAGACGGTACCGACAGTGGTGAGTGTCCCTTCATTGTCCATGGATTGGTCGGTGAAAAATTGGTGACGATGAATAAAGAACAGGTGACTAGCGTTGCTATTCACCATCTAGACAACGAAGGTAAATTCTTGCGTATCTCACATGGCACAGACCCAGAGTCGATTTACGACAACCCTAAGCTTTATCCGCAGATGTTCCCTTGGTTGTTCCCGTATGGTCTGGGCGGTATTGGTACCACTACACTTTCTGACGCGGAACATAAGAAGTTCCTGTTAATGTATCACAACAAACGATTCCAGCTTGACCAATCTTTTCTGTTCGTCTCCTTTAGCCATGAACAAATTAAGACCACAACGACCCAAGGTTATCTCTTGTCCGAGAAAAGAAAGTTCGACGATATATCGAAGAGATTTATGAGCATCGACACAGAGCTCTTGAAAAGTTTAAGTTCTCGGTTAGCGGAGGGTGTGCATGTCGAGGCAAATACAGAAGAGGAAAAAAGTTGCTTTGCGCTGCTAAAAGACTTAGATCAAGTGTCGGGAAAAGTAAAAGGTTCTATGACGAGCAAAAAATACATGAGGAACGAGATATGGTCCCTGATATCTTATCGCGGGGCACCAACTTGGTACATAACACTAGCTCCAGCCGATATTGACAATCCTATATCAGTATATTATGCAGGCACCCATGAATCCTTTCCTGTAGACGTGCCAGAATGGAATGAACGGAGAAGAGCAATAGCGAATAATCCTGTCGCTGCTTCCAGGTTCTTTCATTTCTTGGTCGAATCCTTTATTTCATGTGTTTTGGGTCTGGGACGGGATAGAAATGGATACTTCGGTCCGACTTCAGCATACTACACAACTGTCGAACAGCAAGGACGGCTCTCCCTCCATCTACATATGATGTTGTGGATCCTTTGTAACTTGAGTCCACAAGAAATACGTGACAAGCTCGCGAGAGGTCTACCCGAATTCTGCAAACGCTTATTTGACTATCTTGACAGTATTCGAAAAGGCGAGTTTTTTGCGGGCTCAAAGGAAGCAGTGGTTGAAAACCTGGAGCGCGATAAAACAGATACTGAATATACCGATCCTATGACAACGCTCCCAGTTCCTCCTCCCCCTCCTTGCTCCTGCATGAAAAGTACATCGGATTGCAGTAAATGTGCCTCCCGAACGAAATGGGACACTCAGTTTAGAAACACCGTCGACAGTGTACTTCTCCGCATGAATTATCACAGCTGTTTCCGAGCATTCAGAGCGGACGGCACGATAGACAAAGATAAATGGGCTGTGTCGTGTTTGAATAACATATGGAAAAGGTGTAAAGCTAGATTCCCCAGAACCCTCTATCGAGAAACAACCATGGACACTGAAACTGGTTCAATCAATTTAAAAAAACTGGAACCCTGGCTCAATGACACCGCACCTCTTATCACCTACGTTCTGAGATGTAATACTGATGTTACGTGTTTGCTGTCAGGAACTGCAATAAAAGCGGTGGTAATATATGTGTCAGATTATATCACGAAGTTCGGATTGAAAACACACACGATATTTGATACTATACGCTCTGTCTTTCATCGTAGTACCGAGATGCTGGATGGTCCATTGTCCCGGACAGAAAAAGCTCGTCGCTTGGTAACAAAAATAGTGAACCTGTTATCCACTAAGATGGAACTCGGCGGTCCTATGGTCGCACATTACCTTCTGAGACACCCTGACCATTACACAGATCACACCTTCGTGCCCTTCTACTGGCAGAGCTACGTCGCAGAAGCAAACAGTTACTGGAACCCAGATCAAGATGGAAACAAAGACAAGGTTGTATTGCTGAAGAGAAAAGGAAGGATAGTAGGATTTTCTGCCGTTTACGACTATGTGTTTCGACCTAAAGAACATGAAGACGTTGCATTGTACGACTGGGTGCGACGTTTCTACAGGGTGCGCGCACCTAGATCGAAGAAGACGACAACTGACCATGAAGCAAATGACATGTGCTCCGAAGACGAGGGTTTCGAGGACGGGGAATTGCTCTGTGTCCAGCCAGAGGAAGTTACATGTTCGGATCAGGAACAGTACGAGGACTGCCCCTCGGATTATTCAGGCGACGACCTTGTTTCAGAAAACGGACACGTACCTCTCAAACCAGAACAAAGACATACCACTACACGCGAGCATTCATCCAAAACGAGCCGCAAACCCGCTAAAGCATCCAAGCGCGGTAAGACCGGTGTACTGAAGTTCACTCCTGACCATCCCCTTGCGGACACCCATGTCGTCTCTGTACGATCTGAACCAGAGTACACTGTCCCAAATTTCCTAGGACCCCCACTACCTAGATCAGACAGAGGAGATCGGGAATACTATTGCTCGACAATGTTAACGTTATTCAAACCTTGGAGAACCGGCAAAGACTTGAAAGCCGCCACCCAGCTGTGGCACGAAGAGTTTGATAGATACACATTCAATAGCGAGCATTTAAAGTATATGAAGTATTTCGGCATCAGGTATGAGTGTCTAGACGCGAGGGACGATTTCAGAGCGCAGCTCAAAAGCGGAAACTTCGATTCGACAGACCTTCCCGGCTGGCTTGATTACGGACCCGCTAAAGAAGACCCTTTGGATGACAACGATGCAGATCTAGACAACGAAGAGGCTCTTGACTTTGATCCTACCACGGGCCTTCAGCACGGTCGACAGTATACAAGGCGGAAAATAAAAATGGAAGAGATACGTACTATTTTGTATACTGTAGGGTGGACAGACCAGCAGGAAATGGATCCCGGCGCAGCTCTGCACATAAATTCGTTCAAAACCAACCCGGTCTCACCTCAGTCTCCGGAAGAGTGGAACAAAGCAGTGTTAGATATGAGGACGGAGGTACTGGACAAAAGGAGACCACGTGTCGTTCCGAACACAGAAGGAAACGGAGACGGATCCTCCGGTGCCGAGACCGCGCACTGTAACGAAACCGTCCATCCTAGAAAATTCAGACCTGATATAGTGGAAATTTGTGATCGAACTTACTTCGACAATCTCAGTATTGACTACGTGGCCGTTAAAGAGCTAGCTGCAGACATAGTAACCGAGTTCACTCTAAACGAAGAGCAGGAGAGGGCTTTTCGACTGGTTGTCAATCATTCTGTCGGACTCAGCAGTGCGCCGCTGCTGATGTATATCGGAGGAATGGGGGGCACAGGAAAATCACAGGTCTTAAAAGCACTGTTGCGTTTTTTCGCAAGTCGAGAACAGTCGCACAGGATTGCAGTAGTCGCACCGACCGGTAACGCTGCGTCTTTACTTGGAGGATCAACTTATCATTATCTACTTGGAATTAATTCTAGGATAGAACAAACTCCTTCGACGACAATGACACAGATATGTTCGCGACTAGACAAAATAGATTATTTGTTTCTCGACGAAATCTCCATGGTATCTGCCGTTGACCTGTACAAGATAAGTGAGCGCCTCGCTCAGGTAAAGGGGAAACTGGACGAACCATTCGGTGGTATGAACATGATACTCGCCGGTGACTTCGCGCAGCTTCCTCCCGTGAGTAACGAGGATGTGTCTTTATACAGTCATAAAATAGGTCTACGCGGTACAACACTTCGCAACCAACAGGCTGCAGTAGGCAAAGCGCTGTGGCATCAGTTTACACGGGTCGTCATCCTACGTCAAAACATGAGACAGAAAGGTCAAAGTGAGGAAGATGGTAAATACCGACAAGCTCTCGAAAATATGAGGTATTGTGCATGTACAGCAGCAGATATTGCTTTCCTTCAGACCTTGGTGTCTTCTCGAGCACCCGGAAGACGGTGTGCTGGCAAGCCCCCTTTTAGAGACGGTACTATCATAACTGCAGAGAATTTACACAAAGACGAAATCAATCGCTTAGGTTCTATCCGGTTTGCCAGAGACACAAACCAAGAGCTTCGGGACTTCTTTTCGGACGACACTCATCTCGGTGAAGATCATTCCTCTGCCACTAGACCATCGAAACGAAAACGAAAATCCCGCATAAACACCATGACAGAAACTCTTCAGCGGCTACTCTGGACGTTGCCAGATGGTATGCACGAGTATCACGTACCTGCGAAGCTTTCACTTTGTGTAGGACTGCCAGTCATAATCCGACACAACGTTGCAACGGAAATATCTATCACTAAAGGTCAGCGTGGGTATGTGTATGGTTGGCAAGAAGGGAAAGGTACGTACAGTCAACCTGTTCTGGATGTCTTATATGTGAAATTGTACAAGCCTCCTACTCCGGTAAAGTTCAAAGGCTTGCCTGCCAACGTAGTTCCGTTAACTCGAAGAAGTTCCGGAGGAAGACAAACCTTGGTAGATGACAAAACTATGTACATCTCTCGAAAACAAGTAGATATCCTGCCCGGTTTCGCTATGACCGCTCACGCTTCTCAAGGCCAAACCTTGGACGTAAACGTGTGTGACCTAAACAATTTCAAGAAACACCAGGCATACTATACCGCTCTTTCTAGAAGCAGCAGTGTTTCTAGCACTGTCATACTGCAAGGGTTTGACAAAAAAATCATCACATCTGGTACCGAAGGTTGCTTGAGACAGGAATTCAGGGAGCTGGAGCTGTTGGATGAAATCACAAGGCAACGGTATCTTCGTAAACTGCCCCAAACTGTAACTGGTGCTAGAAGAAGTGAGCTCATAACACTGTTTAGGGACCACAAAGGAGTGAACTTCGTACCACCGAACGCTCACAAGTCCATCAGATGGTCAAAAAAGGATCCGTTCAATTCCGAACCTTCTGAAGATGTTCCCTGGACTATTGTGGACCGCAAAGCGCTGGAGAAGACAAGGAAATTAAGACAGGAGTCCGAAAACAACGCAGAACCACAGCCCAGTGTGGAAAGTATCACACCGAACAGAACTTCAAACAAGCAGAATTCGTCAGATAGGTATGATCGAGATAAGCGCGCACCTGATATGACTATACCTCGCGGTGTGAAGAGGGAAAGGGACCAGGTCGAATCCGATAGAGAGGTTGCAGGTTGCGTCGCCAGCCAGCCTAAAAAGAAACCGAAACTTAATCCTCCGTCGGACAGTCCACCTATAGATGTCACTGCTAGTTCATGCAATAAACCACACGTCGAGCCTAACGTACCGCTCAACCCCTCTAGGTCGATGCCTGTGGGTGTGACCTGGAGTAACAACAGTTGTGCGTATGATGTTGTGATAACGATCTTCTATCACTTCTGGAAAAAGGATTCTGAGAAATGGAATGAACATTTTCGACTGCTGAACATGGAACACCTCGAACCGCTCACGGCTTGTATGAAAGATGTTGTCGAGCAGAAGTGCTCCCTCGATTATGCTAGAGGTTTACTTACAAGAAAAATGAACCAGTATCAACCACAGTATTTTCAGATAGGACGTGAAACATCTGTGACTGAATTACTTACAAAATTGTTTAGTACTGAACAAGCAGTTCTGACGAGTAGGCTGGTATGCGAAGAACGCCACGTCCTCTTAAATCCGCGACCCATTGACATTAAGTCTCTCGTTCTAGAAAGAGTGAATCAGAACATATTGTCCATAGCAAGATGGGCGAAGCACTTACCCAGCAGCAGCAGCATGGTACGATGTCTGGTTTGCTGGCGAAGACTGCGAAGACACTTCTTTTGGGCAGGACAGATCCCCAACCAGCTCATTTTCAGCTTTGACCCAGTACACGCCATCAAAATTGAAAAAGAAATCACTGTCGATTACTATACGCCGTTGCGAAAAAAGTTCAGATTAGCGGGTGTAATATATTATGGGTCGAGACACTACACTTGTCGGATAATTTGCGATTCTGGTGACATCTGGTACCACGATGGAATGAGCACAGGCAGAAGATGTGAGCTAGAACGACATACAGACGAGGTTGATCTTGTACGCTGCAGAGGAGCACTGGCGACTGCTGCTATATACATCGCAGAGAATGCCTGAGTTACTTGGGGTGCGATCCCGTTTACCGATAAACTCCCTTCCTGTAACCTCCGTCTTTCAACTTCTCCCCATCGTACTCAGAATCAGCATCCCAAGCATCACAGATACGCACGACGACGCTCTAGTTTCTCCATTCGTGTACGTGAAGGCTGACATGACGATATCCCAGAGACACCGCTTTCGTTATTTCCAACATCCTCAGACTCGGGAACGCATCCATCCTTCGATAGCGGTAAAGAGCTAGGGTAGTGTTGAAGAGTCGATGAATTATGCAAGGCCGCCGACATTAGCAGCGGGAGCGTGACACTGACGACCGTCCGCGAAAGTTTCAACACGTGGTCAGCAAGCTCTTTTCTATTAGTAATTGCCCTGGCGCGATGAGGTGTCCTCCGCTCTAGCTGCTTCGTCGACCTCATTATCTGAATCGACAACGACAGCTGTTTTCAATAGTGCCACCGATAGGAGCTTATCGAGTGCACTGAGCTCGGCTTATGAACCGTCTCTGTGTCCTTTCTCTAGTAGTGGTATCAGCTACTTCTTCAGCTTCAGCGCTTTCTTCTTCGGTCCTCTCGTCGTCAACGATCTCGGCAAGCTCACTCAGCACCTCTATAGCTGTATTAAACTCCCTGTTTTCTCTAGTGCTCGGAAAACGAGTGCTGTCGTCCAGCACCGTTTCGTTTCCTTCTCAACCTCGACCTAAACCTCCCCCGTCATTCCCAGTCCCATTTTTATCAATTAATCTCAACAGCAGGGTGAACAACCGCATGCGGAGGTAGCGGTTTTGCTACGAAGGATTCAGCTAGGTCTAAGAGAATACAGTAGCTTGAGTGTGGGTTGATAATGCAAGTGTCGTAGCCTGAGTGGCGTACAAGAATGACTGACTTACATCTCTTCAAATTAGTGCTGGAAATCCCGTCCCAGGTCTCCCTCATGCTCCTAAACCGTCACGTAGAAGCAGCAGTGCGAAGAACAAAAACAAACGGGCACGAAATTTCCCGATGGACGACGAAGAAGACAGCCCTACTGAGAAGGCATCCGAGTCTACGGACCGACCATTCTGCCCAGCTGTCTTTCGATTCGAACGATGTTGCCGTGGGGCTTGATACGCCGGAGATTGGTCCTAGGAATCGGTCGAGGTATGTTGGACTCTCAGGCGCTTCGGTGTATCTTGATGAGGATATTTAGGGTTCAAGGAGGAATGATGTATGTTCGAATTCTATGGAGTGTTCCCAACCAGGATATCTGAAGATTTTCTTGAGGAATTGTGTAGATCCTACGAGTGAGTGTTTTCGCCTTCGAGAAATATGTCGTTCATTATTCCTTTTCCTTTTCCATGTATATACATCTTCGTTGACACAGACTAACCTGCTACAGTGGTTTGTAGCAGAGACAGTACTACCTCGGAGATTGAACATCAAATCACAGCAAGAACGCGTTGTTTACCGCCTTACAAGGAAGCTATCCAACTCGCAGACCATTATTTACAGATTCTCTCCTTCGCCAGCCTTCCACTCACAAACACTGATATCTGATATCGACGAAACACCGATACATTCAATGTCTCAACTCGTGCCCACAACAGGTAACTCAGGCTTTGACTTCGCCTTCACCTCTCTAAAAGGTGGTACAGATCATTCTCCATCCTTCCCTTGCCCCACACTCCACTCGTTCACAATCTGCCGGCATACAGTTCTCTTGCACTATACAGCTAATCAGCTGTTTGTATTTATGGCTTGCATGATTTAGCAGTATTGATGTCGGTACCTCATAATACATTGTGAATTTTAATTTTGCTGACGAGAGCGAGAGGTCTTCCGAGTTCAGCAGCGTCGTAAGTGAAATCAGAGTGGCGGGAAATGACTCCTGAGTTGCTACAAATGATAGCAGTATTGGTCATGATGAACTTGTGATATTGTGTAGTGTATAATTGAAATA
>RCHF01003064.1:0-15221 GCA_003987895.1 Neonothopanus nambi | reverse complement strand
CCGATGACTGGTCGCAGTAAAGGTTACGCATTTGTTCAGTGCGTGCCGCTCCATCTTCTCCTTGGAATTTGCGTGTTAATATGGTATCATAGATATAAGAGGGCTGAAGATGCCAAAATGGCTCTTGAGCAGATGGAAGGCTTCGAGCTTGCCGGGCGGACTGTGAGTGTTTCTTCTGTCCGTGTATGATTTTTTTTTGCTTATATATGATCTCAGCTCCGCGTAAACACTGTCCACGAAAAAGGGACTGCTCGATACACTCAGCAAGATTCTCTAGATGAAACTGGCGGTTTGTGTTGTCACCTCTTACCTTTCTGTCTGTCTGTCTGATTATCTTGTCACTAGGTGGTAATTTGAATGCAGCCTCCCGACAAGCACTGATGCAGAAACTTGCTAGAATTGATGCACCTCCCTCACTTCCCGAGCCAGTGTAAGTCATTATCTAAAGGTCATTACACTGAAGATGCCTTGACGATCTTTATCTCATCAGGAAACCAAATATACCTCAACAGGCCATGCAGTCTCGTTCTGTGCTGTTAAAGAACATGTTCGATCCTGAAGAGTATGACCAAGTTTTTTTTATCTATCTCCGAATACATCTCTAATGCTCGGGAATTTTTTCTTTCCTTGCCAGAGAAACTGAGAAAGACTGGGACAAAGACCTTGCTGAGGATGTCAAAGGCGAGTGTGAGGAAAAATATGGAAAGGTCGATGCGATTAAGGTGGAAAGAGAGACGCAAGTAAGAATTCTCTAGATTCTTTGTTGGGTCTTGTCTCAAAGGAATTCCATTTCACAGGGCGAAATTTATGTTAAATTTGACTCGATCGAAAGTGCTAAAAAGGCTGTCCAGGGTCTTAATGGCCGTTGGTTTGGTGGAAAACAGGTTTCGGCCACCTTCATATCCGATGCGATTATGCAGGCTCATCAATAGGTTGCGGGTTTCCAAATGACATTGGACAAGCGGCTGCTCGCCGCGATCTCCCGGTTGCTCTGCTTGCGAAATATGAAAGGTGGTGGGTCGTTTGAAGACCGATATGCAACTGTGCTGGGTGCCCTGGTACAGTGACATTCGGGAACATTCGCCTTTTTCGCTGAACTGCCGTTTTACCCTGTCTTTCTGAAATTTTAACAGATAATACCTTCATTGACATCATATTCTCGTATTTTCTTTCTTTCCTATAATGTTCTTCATTAAATCTCAAAAAAAGTTGCGCTATACAGATTCCCAGAAAAAATTCACATCGTTCGTCAGTGATTCTTTTGACTGTCAGGAAGCTGGCGTTACCAACGCACAAAATGGTACAGTAGATAGGTTCAAAACTAATCGACCTTGTGCTGTCTTTTCAGATCTTAGTTGTCTACTCGCCTATTTTAGAAATCTGTCGTTGACGTTGTGCTAAGTCCTGTTGAAACCCTGTCTCACATTGAGGTGATTAGAGCGGATTTTCTTCATCTTGTCTCTTGAAGCGCTGATGGAAGGCAGCAAGAATAGACACGTATCCCTCGATAAAGGGAGAACTTCCTGCTGTATGAATCAATTCATGATTCTTACGCTCACACAGAAGGGATGCAGGTGGACAAGTTACAGTGCTGATGGTTATTACTTTCCTTTCAGATCTTTAGTTATGTCACACTAGCCTCCCTTCCTGTCTCGTTATCATCTAAAGTTCTGAAGCACTAGCTGGGTCACGGTCCTGGGTTTACGTTGAGGTGATTAGAGCAAGTTTCTCTTCATCTTGCGTTCTGAAGCACTGATAGAAGATGCAAGATTAGGCCCATCGCCTGCTCTAGATCTTACCGTTGACGTTGAGGGAAGCTTCGTGCTGTGCGGATCAGTCCACTTGCCCCGCAGAGTGATGCAAGGCTGATGTTACCTGTTCTCTCAGACCTGTGAAAATTATACAACACAATCTTACGTTGAGGTAACTGCTAATGGGAAGAATGGCTTTGACATCTCTCACCTCTCACTCCTTAGAGATTCTGTTGCCGTCAGTAAGAAGCTTTTTAGCCATCACATGATGAGCCCTGCGGCAGGCACTGCACGTGGGTGATCCTGGCCTATGGGTAGGTAGGTAGGTAGGTATATTGGGAGAGGTGACATATTCCAGTCCGGACACGGACACGGGTTTGGACATGAATGCAGATGGCTGGGACGGCGACAAGCAGTCGCTGGTAGTCGTTTGACATGAACAGCCCTTCCCAAGCCCATTCGGGATACGATCTCCCATAATCTGGGGTCCTATGTAAAGATGGTCTGTAATTTTCTGTAATGTGTAATTAGCGATAGAATGATATTTTCCTTTTGACTAAAAGTCGGAGCCATCGATCGCACAGACACTTTCTGTCATGGTATGGGGTTCTAGACTGAGCTCGTCCCTGCGCCACGAAACGGGAGAACACAGGAACCTGTATATATATATATATACATATATGTAACTGCTGGAGCTACTGGCTTTGCTGCCTTGATGAACGACTCGAGGGGATGGGGTGGTGCATAAGGATTTTTCAAATAACAGTGCTTAAAGTATGCATGTATATAACTTGATGGATGGGTGGGGGAGGAATGGTAATGAGATGACAAAAAGAAATAAAAAAGAAGAGTGTAGAGAAGGAAGTCAGAAAAATCAAAGCCAAAGCGTCTATATAAATGCTGTACGTGAGTATATATGCTAAGTAGGTACTAGAAAAGGCTATGTAGCCAAGTAGCTATCGGTGAAAAGTGTCCATGTCCATGTCCATGTCGCATGCTTTTGACTGTGAAGAGGCTCAGAATGTCCAAATACCGTAAAGCTATGAGTGAGAACGTATATACATTGCAAGAGCGTGAAGATGGCGATGCAAGAGAAGGGAATTTATCATCGTAGCAAGGTGAGGGAGTAAGGGGACTGAGTATACGTACAAGGGGGAAAAGCGGAGAAAGCAAAAAAGAAAAAAAGGAAAAAAGGAAAGCGAGCGAAAGACGTCTCAGAAAAACCCAGAGCAATAACTCAAAACAAGGACCGCACATGGAGATGAAAAAAGTAAAAAAGGTAGAAAGCACACATTCATACGCTTGACATGGAGACCCATTTTTCAGACTCAAGATTCTTTCGAGTTCATACTAGCCACATCAGTGACGTTCCGGACCTGAAATCATTGATAAATATTAGATTCGAAAAGATTGCAGATCAAACACTCACTCCAAGTACCCTCCTTGAATAATCTTCATGATCGCCTAATACACTCTTCCCGTCGGGATCTTCCTGCCGCTGTCTTAATCCAGGATCGAGACGATCGTCGCCGGTGCTTTCAGAAGAGTAGACCGAGGATGCGTCGTCCGGCTTGGGTTTTTTGTTACCTTGCGAGGAAGCACCTGGTCTCTCAGACAAACGTCGTGGGTTGCGGGGAGGAGGTGTAGGGGCTTTGGACGCGTTTCCTGTTTCTGCCGTTACAGGAAGCGTAGGGAACGTAGGTGAAGGCGTGGTTGGAGGCGGTTGGTTCTGCTGTTGCGCGTAATATGATGCCAAAAGAGGCTCATAGCTCGCGGCGCTGTGCGATGCTGAGTGGCTGATCATATGTCCTTCGCTGTTCTGAGAAAAGTGGTGAGAGTGGCCAGGCGTCGAAGGAGGGCTTCCGGTGCGTGCTGGCATGTAACCTGCAACGCCACCTCCGGGGCCCTTAGGTACGGCATGTCCAAATTCAGTGTAAGGGTTGAAAGAGTCGCCGTTGGCGGCGGAGGATGGCCCTTCTACAGGATCGAAGAAGTAGGACGAGTTGCGGTGAGACGAGGATAGGGTAGACCTCTGTTGCATCATCTCGTGTATGGCACTAGCACTGCGGGTGGCACTTGGATGATCCTCATCATCGTCGAGAGGGGTGCGATTGAAACCGGCAGCGGCAAGAGTCGCGGAAACGGCAGTGTCATGTTCGATACGGGCAGTGCGACGACGACGGCGTACGTAGAAGAATATAAAGAGAAGAATAGAGGCAGCCGCAAGGCCGACAAGAACAAAGACACCGGCGACAGCACCCGTGTTTTGAAAGAATCTAATTGAATTTGGAGTAAGCAAACGCCGGGCCGCAAGGGCAAAAGAGGGCAAAAGACGCCGAGTGAGAAGATAAGGGGATGGAACGGAGACTCACGAGCTGCTGCGGGAGCCGGCACTGTTGTTTGGGTTTAAAGTAGGAGCAGGATTCTGGCCGACTTCGGTAACGGTGACGAGATTAGTGCCGCTGGAAGAAGTGAAGACGGTAGTGACTAAAGAAGGAGTAGAGGTGAAGGTGCTTCCGGAAGAGTCGGTAGATGTAATTATTATAGTAGTTTGAAATGTAGTCCTGTTGAAAGATAAGAGTGGTTGAGAAGAATAAGAAGAGAAAAACCTACGTTACAGGTGTGGCGGAAGTCTCAGTCCGAGTCTGGACAGGTGACTGGGCTTGATGTGAGGATGATGAAGTGGAGGTAGAAGTATCATCGGTGGGAGAAGGAGAAGTGGTAGAAGTGGTAGAAGAGGTGGTGGAAGTGGTGGAAGTGGGTGTCGGTGGGGGAGTTGAAGTTGAGGTTGAAGTTGAAGTTGAAGTAGAGGAAGTAGTGGTGGAGGTGGAGGTGGAGGTGGAGGTTGTAGAGGTCGAAGAAGTGGAAGTTGACGAGCTGGTGGATGTAGAAGAAGAGGAAGAGGTGGTTGTGGAAGAGGTGGTCGTGGTCGTACTCGTTGAAGAATCGGCCACAGAAGGCGAGCTCTCTTGAGACTGAAAGGTAGAAGAGTCGGAGGACGACATCGAGCTAGTAGTGGCCGTCGATGTCGATGACTGGCTTGTGGTCGCCGATACCGATGACTGGCTGGTAGTCGTCGATGTCGATGTCGTTGAGGAGTCCGTGGACGTTGTTGTTGCCGTTGCCGTTGACTGTGACTGACTGGTGGTCGAAGACTGACCAGTTGAAGTTGGGGCTGGAATCTAAATCCGAGTTTCAGCCTTCAGGGACAAAACGGCAAGCAATTGAGACCGAGTACTCACCAGAAAGAGCGACAAAAGAAAAAAGAGAGAAGATGAGTAGTAGAACTTTTTTGAAGGAGAATTAAATACCTGAGAGAGACTGACGAGGAATTAGTGGTGGAGTCGAGAGCATCTCCTCATGGTTCGTCGTCAAATCCACTTTGACATTATAATCCCTCAAAAATAATTAATTATTATTATTATGAGCACAGCCACCTTACATATGCACACACTCACTGACGACGAGCTTCCTCCTCCTTTTGCTCCCTATAGTGCTGTCCAGTTCACTGTCGATGGCAACATCGTCTCCCATGATCCTCATCTCAATGACGACGGCGAAGCTCTCTATCGCTTTCTCCTTGAGAATTCCCAAATTCCACCCATCCTCTACCTGCACCTCGTCGGCACCCACACAGAGTATCGCACCCGCACCGTAACTTCAACAGACTCTCAGGGACGATCCTCTACCTCTGAAGAGACATACACCGAGCATGTCACCGACTTTGACTTTCTCCTAGATCTTTCTCCCTACATTCGCACTCCAGTCATCCAGTACACCGTCCCAGATGACCAACCTGCTTATCGAGGCCGCATGTACAAGGAACTTGATGACCATAACCCCATCTCTGGCAAGTCAAGGAGGCGAAAGGCTACCAGGAAAGAACGCAAAGCCTACCAACGTCTTGCTCAAACTGCTTCAGATCAAGGCCTTCCCATCTGGTCTCTTATCGCCGACCGTGCGCCTATCAATCCAGAGCTGCCCAGTCTTCGATCCGTTAAATCTCTTCGTCAGTGGGCAGACGAGTATTGTGCGTCAAAGAAGTATTTGAAAGAGTTCCAGTATAACAAGGTAAGTACTCTCATATTCTATCTCACTCATGCTTCACTTCCTCCTCTCTCAGATTGTCTATGGCATTACCCGCGCCAGCATCCTTTCTTCTGTCCGTGCTCTTATTCTCGGTCCACACGCTCTCTATTCTGGCACTCTCAACGTCTCCTTTGAATCTCGTGCAGACAAGATATATGTTAGACCAGACAATCGGCTCTCCCGTGCCCTCTCCAACAAGTGGCTTAAATGTCTTTCAATCATTCTCCTCATATATCCCTTTATTTGGCTTTGGAAGCGATTCAGCAAACATGGTGGTGGAAGGTGGTCTGTTGCTGGTGGTGCTTGGCAGATAGCCAATACAGGTGTCAGAGAGGGGATTCTTATCGACCCAGAATTGACCCCTGGTCCATCTTCAGCTCCACCTCCTGCCTATGCCGAATTTTCTTCCCCTTCCTCTTCGTCGTCGTTGTTTACTACAAATGCCTTTCTTGCTCGCTGGCAACCTGTCATCCTTCGCGCTGTGAGGAACAGGTACCAGAGCACCACTCCCATTCGAGATTCCAGTGAAGATTAGTTGTATATTTTCATCCCGTGTGATCCGTGGGCTCTAACGGCTTCCCGCGCTGTTATCTCTTGCATGTATTTAAATTCTCTACTCATATGCCCTACCCAAATGTCATCATAGCATGTCCACAATTGATCCTATCCACGACACTCCCATCCTAGGCATGAACACCCGTCCACTCGTCCCCTCCCCTATCGAGTACGGTAATCCCGAATCTAACAATTTTTGGGTCGAATACCCATCCGGTCTTGTCGACCTTTCCCGGTCTGTACATGTCAAGGATCTCAATAGTGAAAAAAAACCTCCTTCAGCTTCCCCGGGGCAGTTGGACGTGCCCGTGGATGGAGATAGGACGATAAGAATTGACGCAAGTAAAAGTGCGGTAGTGGTCATTGATATGCAAAAGTAAAAAAGCAAACGGAAAACCTCTCCTGTTGCCTTTGACTGAGTACCTCTAGCTTCTTTTTGCATCCAGACCTCCGCGCACATCCCAAAGGCCTAGCATGCGTCGATCCTCTAATGAAATCTGTACCGTTTTTCAGAAAGAAAGGTGTCAAGATTCTTTGGGTGTACGTGATTGTCCTCTCTCCTGTATCAAACTAAATTGCAATTGACAAACGCAGCAACTGGGGACTAACCCCGACCGAACTCAAGACTATCCCTCCCTCCCTCGTCCGCGGGTTCATGAAACACAATAACCGCGCCCAAGCCCCGCGCGGCGGGTTCGGGTCTGACCTCCCGGGAGACTTTGGCAAGCTCTTAATGCGCGGGGAGAAAAACAGCGATTTGTATGGCCCGCTGCAGGAACTGTACGAACGTGGGAAGGAAGAGGGAATGGATTTCCGGATTCACAAGAATCGGTGGGTGGTCGAGTGAGAGATGAATCGACGCAAACTTGAATTGATTGATGATTGATAGAATGAGTGGGATATGGGAACGGACTCACCTCGACAATTTCCTCAAAGAGAACGGGATTACGACGCTCTTTTTCGCCGGTGTGAATGCTGATCAGGTGGGATTTCGTTTTCAAACATTGTTACATACCTTTATTCTTTCTCTATCGCCACCTCTTGAGCGGTAATCGCATGCGCAGTAGCTGTATTCTCACTTTCTTCTGTCTTTCAATCGTTTTCTGTTCCTGTTCCTTGTACTAGACCTTCTATCCCTTGATCGATAAGCGCTAACGTTAACCCACACTTGTGACCTCGTTCTACACGCTCCAGTGCGTCCTAGGCACTTTCATCGACGCGTATTATCGTGGCTACGACTGCATCATGCTTAAAGACGCTACCGCCACCACTTCACCCGAGGGTGGGTTCGAGAACGTGATATACAACGCTGGGAATGTGAGTCTCCCTCATTGCTCATCTTGTACAATAGTCTGATCAATTGTTGCAGAGTTATGGGTTTGTCACGAGTACTGAACAGGTGCTCGAGTCGAAATAAGTAGTGTCTTGTATGACACATTGTACTGGAATCGAAGTTAAAGAGTGGGTTATATATGTCATGTATCATCATATTTTGTATATTGCCTCAAGAGGACTCGCGTAAAACTACAAGATTCATGTGCACCTTAAGTGGTGTACGAGATAAAATACAGTATTTACATATGCAGGCCGTCTCGTATCCTACACGTCACGTCTCAAATGATCTACTTGTCCATATCATCGCGACTAGGTCGAGGACGAATCTGGGATAAAATTCAGTCTAGGAACAAAAGACAGACAGAAAAACAACTTACGTCTAGCAATGTCCGTCGTAAGAATATATCCTCTATGCCTTTTGACGACGAAGGAGGTTTATCGTACGACGTCTCATAACCACCATGCTCATAATCACCACCAAGTATCGGCCCTTGCCTCTCCATATCCGTTGCTGCTGCCGCAGGCATACCAGTTATCGGACTCGGCGGGTTCGACGGTGGGTGTCCATGGGATGAAACAGAAGGCGGTGGAGTGAGAGGGTTGTAGTTGAACTCTAGACTCAACCCCTTCGACGGCACTTGTCGCAGGACGGAGCGTGGTGGACGCGCCGGTGGAACCGGAGATATTGATCCGCCTGTGAGCTCTCTCTTATGACCGTACCCAGTACCGCTTCCAATCGGGCTGAACGAGCTGCTGTCGCTCGTAGGTGCCTCTCCGGTGGTAGCGGCGGTGGAGGCAGCAGCCTGTTTCTGTCCTTGCTGGCCTACCTGCTGAGGCTCAAGCACAGGGTGATGCAAATTCAAATCTTCGTACACTGAGCTCGCGTCGTCTCTCTCAGATGGGAGACTTGGCGGGTAGATTGACGGACTAGACTGCGCTAGCGAAGGACGTGACGGGTATCGTGGACTATTGGTGGTCACTGCTAATCCTATTTCGTGCTCCTCTCTCGCGTTGCTTGCCCTGTGCGCATGACTGTAGCCAAAAGGACTACCAGCGCTGGTAGAAGGCCCTGCAGTCAAAGGATCTGCTTTTTCTTCGTCGAGCAATGGGTGTGCGCTAGCAGGCGGGGTTGCATTATAAGTAGCGTGGTTGCCTAAATCGACGGTACGCACGACCGGAGCGTGGCGAGGGTCCTCGAAAGGATTATCAGGTTCAGGAAGCCTTCGCTGAATATCCGTGATCCATCGATGTTTTCGGTTATGCCGCCTGCGGCGTCTTCTGCATAGCATGAAGATGCATACGGCTAGAGCAGTTGCAACAATTCCGACAGCCGTGAACACTCCCGCAACAGCACCTTCATTTTGCAAAAAGCTATGTAGTCGTTCCGAGGAACTGAGTACCCTGAAGAATCTCGGACACGGCAGATCAACTCACGAGTGATTACTAATATTTTGACCACTAACGACACCAGTCGGATTTGCCACGGTATGGGTGAATGTGAGCAATTGCCCGTCCGCAGCCTCCGATGTGCTCAATACTGTGACCAACGCAGGGAACGACACTGACTTTTGACCGTTCGCAGAGTTCGTCACAGTCACGCCTCCTACAGGTGTAGAGAACGTTGAATCAGGTTTGTCTGTGATGGTGCTTGTCATTGTAGAGCGGCTTGATGAGTTTGTGACGACAATAACTACGATTGAAATGTCAGCGCTAATGTGTTATAGACGCCGCATTTGATGGGCGAACCTGAAGTAGTCGTTCCTGATTGTTGGGTACTAGTCGGAGATGGTGTGCCAGCGCTTCCTTTCGACCCTGACGTGGCCTGGTTGGGAGAGTTTTGAGTACTCGAATCCGCTGAATCGGACGTTGTCTTGCTCGAATCCGAAGTAGAGGCCTGCGTCGTAGAAACCGGAGCTTGGTTGGTCACATCAACCGACGAAGTTGACGAAGAAGACGAAGAAGCTTCACTTGAAGGATGAGTGCTCGCACTACTCGGTGAACTGCTAGATACGGAGGCTGCAGAGGGGCCAGTGCTCGTCGGATCTGACGCAGCATCGGTTTTCGCGGGAGCGTCACTAGTAGAGCTCATTCTATTTCCTCTGGTGAGTTTTACAATCATTTTATGAAATCGGAAGCAACTTACGTAGTCGGCGAAAGGGAGCTCGTAGAAGCTGACTGGGAGGTAGAAGATACTTGTGAGGTAGTCGATGGTACAGAGGAGATACTACCAACGCTAACGGAACCAGTTGACGAAGCCACGGCGGCGTGAGCTAACGAAACTTTACTAGAAACTTTGATAATCGTCGCAGAGGAAGAAATGCCGATCTGAGTCGAGGACAACTCTTCAGTGGAACTAGAGCTTGAGACTGGTATCGTTGACGAAGAAGAAACAGCAATTGCGCTCGCGGAAAGGACAGCACCAGGGCTTGAGACTAGTATCGTTGACGAAAGTGAAGCAGCAGAGACTGCGCTCGCGGATTGGACAGCACCAGAACTTGAGATTAGGACCGTTGACGAAATCGAAGGAACAGCAACTATGCTCGCGGAGTGGACAGCACCAGAGTTCAAGGACTTTGAGAGTGGTCAGACAAAGATAGCAGAGAAGGTCGTCGACCAGCACTCACCGAGACGTTCGTGCTCGATGGGATGAACGAAGAAGATATCGATGCTGGGAGTTAGATAGGTCAGTTGAAGCTTTACGAAAGCTCGAAGTTACGTCGGCCCAATGACATGCCCCTGCGGTGGACAGGTGTCCATCTATGAAAGTGGATGGTGCCTGTACCTTTTCAGACGCAGATCACGTCGAGCATCGAGCATCGAGCATCGTAGAGCAGAAGAAGAGCGCGCGCGAAAGCACTCACAGAAAGTCGAAACACTAGCGTTCATCCTTCGCCTCAAAGACCCCGGGAATTGAGCATGACCAGAAGGGTGGGGGAGTACGAATGGATTGAAAGTCTTTGGTTATAGGCATACGTGTCACCGAATCCATGTGAGCGGTGAAACTTCGAAATATCCTGTAGCAAATGGATAAACCTGCTTTTAGTCATTTGATAGAACTCGTGGTTTCGCATCGAACATCGCAAGAACATCGAATGCCGTATTATCCGAGTCGCACATATGCTGGTGTCTTCAATGGTTAAGTAGAGCAACCATTCCCGGCAAGTATCCATGTGAACGCACGCACTGATACCATCGAATGATGCGATATGCGCATATGGCTCCTAAGAATCGCACTTGCCTTACACGATGTTCGTACCCAAAAAAAACCGTCTTCGTAGCGTATAGATCAATTGATACATATTATCTTGTAGATTGAACAACAATTATCCAAGGTATAAGGTCTGTAGACATGAAAACTGAAATGTGTATATGAAGGAGTGGAGCTGGGAAATATCATGAGCATGGGAAAACCTGGGCAGAGTGAATATACGCACACAATGGAGTGTGAGTGTATACTGGTATAGCAGAGTAGTCGGGTATGGATTGAAGAAGGTAAGAATGTTAACCGGGAGATGTGTGGTAATAATTATAATGAACCTAGGCTGATCATGAGCGGAATGCAAGGGAAACCGGGCCAAGACGCACAGTGTATGTCATGCAAGCGACTAGCAGCATTTGCCTCCGGGAACCCAATTCTTCATCTTGAGTTTTACATTCCCTCGTCTAGGTCTCCCACTCAAACTGCCGAAGCTTAACCGGCTGGAGCTGTTCACTCTTCGTAGAGCTCTATCGCCATAACTAACGCCACTCCCTGCTTTTTCGGGGTCTAACACACCAGACTCTATCGATAATAAGATGGATCGGGCTGCCAACATAAAAGGCGCTTCGACGTTATCACCCGTTAGCGAAGACGCCTCGAGGAAATGGACGGCTAGCGAAGGTGATTGAGCATGAATACCGTCGCGATGAAGGTGACAACGTGACCCACCGTTTTCAGCAGCCCATTTGCTTGCTTCAGCCCATTCTACTTCGCGTTCTTCTTCGCGGTCCGACTTGTTTCCGACTAGCACTGTTACTAAATTCGGACTTGCTAGAGCACGAGCGTCATCAAGCCACCGAGCCAGATTTGCGAATGAATTTCGGCTTATTGAGAAGATAAGCAAAGTTCGAGCATGCGGAGAATCAACCTCTATGCTTACTCGGATATGTCGTAAACCAGTATTGCTCCGGCTGCTCCACGGTAATAACTGCGGGTCACAGAACTGTGTTCTTTCAACTAAATATAGCTTGCAAGCAAGAGATTGAAAAAGTCGAACCGGAAGCGTTCCTGTCCTGCAGTGTCCCATAGCTGCAATTCAACCGATTAGCGAGTGACGTCTTGCGTGAACAAGGCAAACGCACCTGTAGCTTAATCCGTTTCTCTCCGAGCTTGATAGTTCGACTGGAGAATTCAACTCCGATAGTGTGTTGTGAATGATCCTTGACTAAAAGCATTGAATTAATCGCCGCAAACATAGCTAATGGTTGCAGCACGGACAAGAATTGTGGGTAAAATGGTGTAGCAAACAAGACTTCCCGCTTCCTGCTTCGCCTGAAGGAGGAGTCCCCACGGATAATTAAGCACTTGAAGTGGCAAATTTGGGAGGAGGAACTCTAACCAATGATAATGAATTTCATGAGAAAATCTGTGGGGCAGAACGTCGTATTTGAGCTCAATTTCAAGAGCTGAACAGAACAAAGCACACCGTAAGTCTCAATTAACTCTGTAGCATCGGCCTCGTAGTCATTGATGGGCATAGTGAAGGAAAGTGAGAGGATGACGACCGAGGGCGGTGAGTCAAAGAGGGTGGTTGAACCACGTGCTCTTACTCACCTTAGGTGGCGTCACTTTGTTCGCAAGTTTTCACCATAGCTATATTGTACAAGGCGACCTCTACAGAAAATGTCCAGTTTATTTCATTACTTCTACCAACCTTTCCATGGCACCCAGACGTCAACAATCTCTTTTCCTTCTTTGACAGTGGAATCAACAATATAATACCAAGGATATGCAGCAGCAATCAAGCAAGCATGTTGGCCAATTATTTCGACTTCATCTCCTACTTTCAACTTGTCTTCACCAACTTCGCTCGTTCTCGTCAGCGTTCCGTGCTCTTGTGATGTTCTTCCCAGCTGCCACTCCGTCCCAATAACTTTTCCAAACCCTCCCGACGGACCTGTGTCCTTGCTGAAAGCAATAGCACCTCCGTCAACCAGCGCTTCGTCGGTTCCGTTTTGCCCTCTCCCAGGGTAATAAGAGGCGACGGTTACTCGTACGCGCTGAGCAACGTTTGACCGGTCAATCAGCTTGGTATGCTCCTGCTGCAAGTCGAGCATGGGATAGTTTCCTGAAGACTCCTCAGGTCCTGTCTACAAGGGACGAAAAAGAAGAAACCCTACCTGCGTGCAGTTCTAGGTTTCCATGGAGTAGTGCGGATAATTTGGCTCTTGCCTCGGCGCTGGCAGCATGAGCAGTTGGTGTCGACCCCACAGACAGAACGAACGGTTGGCTGGGTAGCTCCAATTTCAAGGTATCGGTCAAGATCTTCAACGCCTCCTCCGCTGCTGTGTTTACTGATACGACTTCCTCAGATAGGTACGATGTGGCATGGTCAAGGGATGTCGACGAGTAGGAATTTCCTGCATGTGCATAAAATCCATATACAGAAATTGCGGGAGATGTGAATAGGGCTGTTACAAGGGTTCCAAAAGCAGAAGACGATGGAGGGACACCAGCACGCCTTGTTGTCTGGTCAGAAAGGAAAGAAGGAGCAGGAGAATACAAGGCATACTTTTGACCACCATCAACCTTGACGAAAACCGACCACTTTCGTGGATTTTCCCTCTGACGCTCAAACTCCTCCAAGTACTTGATCTGATCAGGATGGTCGATTAAGACCCGCACTATGGCTCCGTCTTCTGCAACGACATCCCATAATTTGGAAAGATCGGCGACCTTGTTCGGTGCAATGGGGAGACCATAGAGAATCTGAACACTGATCAGCTATTGGGCAATGAAAGCTTGGGATGAACTGACGTCTTTGACGGTTCCGTCCTTGGTCAAACCTCCTTGTACAACCTCCCAGGCTTCCATGAGAGTGGACACTACGACTGCATGAGTCTTGTCGGTACTTGACGTGAGTTGCAAGCGTGCTCCTTCTATTGTCTGCAATAGTAATCTTGATATGCAGTCGGATCTTATCGTTGAATTTAACGTACCTTGTGGGTTTTAAGATGAGCTCTGAAACCGGCTCCCCATTCTTTAGCCTTGGAGTGCATTCTAGCACAATTAGTGGCAAAGACACTACGATCTATGATCATAGCAGGAGTTCTGAGACCTTCCAGAGGTCTGCCGACAAACTGATCCTGCAAAGCAGGCTTGGAGGGACGAATCATGAGCTCGTAAGGAGTCGTAGTAGGCTGCATCTTGGTGACAGTGGACTAGAAAGCAGGCTGCTGTAGCCTTATGTGTTGACGGTATTGAGCGGCCCGCCGATCAGTGATATGTAAGTGTCTATCCGATCTACTTTAACATGGCCGCGGGGATGCAAAGATAATTGGATTCAAAGTTGATTTACAGATTATGTGCCTAATACGCAGCGATGGCCTCAATTTCCACATCCACGTCGTTTGGCAGCTTGCCCGCTTGAATGCAAGTCCTTGCAGGTTTAGGACTGGGCAGCATCTGTGCAGAGGTTTACTCACGTATCATGCTGGAACGACTAGAATCTTACCTTTTCGTAAACTTCGTTCATTGCAGAAAAGTTGTCCATGTCTTTCAGGTATACGTTGACCTTGACAACTTTATCCCATGATGAACCAGCGGCGGTCAGGACATTTCCGAGGTTTTTGAGGCATTGAGCCTGTAAAGTATGAGCACACAATCGAGTTGATTGGAAAGAGAATGAATTACAGTGTGCTCTTGGATGCCGCCCTCGACAAGTTTGCCATCCTTGTCCACCGGAGTCTGACCACTCAGAAAGATGAGGCCAGGAACCTTGGTGGCGTGGGCTGGTGCAGAGGGTGAGTTGGATAAACACTGTGGATGACAAGATACATACATAGGATACGAGTAAAGGTAGAGTTCTCTGTGCTGTTGATGCGTTCGACAGACATTTTAGAGATGAAGAGAGAGATGCGCTCTGATAAATGGGCAGTCGGCAAGCAGAGGCAGGCGGTCCGGGCTAATCAGTAAAGCTGACGTAAGCAATAGAAACTCGACTCTTATCTTGTACTTCAACGCCAGCTACGGCTTTGTATTCACGAGACCGGGTTTACATATGGGTTAGAGCATAGATAAAAAGACAGGTCTTTTCTATTCATCAGTGTCGCGGTCATGGAGAAGACTGACACCCCTGCTCTCCAAGTCGATACTCTTGCAAAGTCTCCGTCAAGAGCCAAAGATGAATCCGAACTGGAACAAAACAGCTCAAGAACCATTGATCCTGTTGCTCAGCGCACTCTACTTCGCAAATGCGACTGGCTCATTCTGCCGCCCTTGACTTTCATGTG
>RCHF01003063.1:0-34923 GCA_003987895.1 Neonothopanus nambi | reverse complement strand
AGGAACCTTCAATGGTGCAATAAGCCGCATCATCCCAGGCTTATCGTAGGCGTATGAGAATTCGGTCATGTCAGGATTGGATGAAATTGGGAAACGAAGAGGATCAAAGTCGTCTTCATACTTGAAAACCGGAGAGACTTCTACGGCCTGCCAAATATCAACGACAGCATTAGCTACCATACCCGAATTGCTACTCGCTGAACCAAGTCCAAAGGGTTGGCAATGGTCAGCATAAAATTCATCTGTGCGACCTTGTACAACAAGGAACGGTTTATGATGCGGGAGGGCCGGACAAGTCCGATGAAACTTCTCGATATCGACTGAACATGCTTGTGTGCCTGGTGGTGCAGTGGCAATCTGAAGGGAAGCAAAAATTGAGCAACTAGCTCAGCCATCGGAATAGTTTGTTGAAACAAAACAGGAAGCAAGGAAATAAGCCATGGAGGCAGAAAAAGCAGGCCATACAGCAGAAATGAGCCACCAAGGCAGATAAGAAATAAGCCACCAAGGCAGATAGGAAATAAGCCACCAAGGCAGATAGGAAATGAGCCACCAAGGCAGATAGGAAATGAGCCACMTAGGCAGATAGGAAATGAGCCCCCAAAGGCAGAAAGAGGACAAAAGGTATCTATGAAAGATTAGATTCAGAAGAAGAGAGAACGACTTACGATTTCAGCGATCCGAGCAGCGGTGTCAAATCTAGTAGGAAATTCCTCCTTGCTAATAAAGGAATTGACCGAGGGGTGGTCTCGTGCAGATTTCGAAAGGTTACGACAGACCCTGAGCTTAGGTGGCAGGCCTGGGCCTTGGTCTTGCTCAGCCACTATCAAAGGCGATGCGATGAAAGGACCGCGCATAATACGTTCCATCTCGTCCCGAGAAAACGGGCCTGAGAAACGGCCAGCGTCAACTTCGCCCTTGATGTATTCATCAATTGCAGCCTGGTGCCTTGTCGCAGATATATGGTTGGGCATGATAATGGTGTGAGAAAGAGTGGGCATCTTGCCCAGAGGGAATCCGTTTCGTAGGTTGTGGACAAGGAGGGGGTAAGAGGTTGTGAGATTATATTTGGACAGGAAGGTATCAAAAGCATCTGCATCATAAGGAGTGACGATGCATTCATAAATGTCATCATGTGCAGGGAGAGAATTCGAGAGGCGTGGGCGAGGGTGAATGAAGTCAGAGAAATCGGAATAAACGAGACGCTTCGGAGCAGCAAGAGTGAGGAAGGTTTCAAGCTGTGGATGGCTTGACTTGGCAAACCCATTCGAGAGCTCTGTGGGTGGTAGAGCCACAGAAGGAGCAGATATGCTCTCTCGTGCAATCCGCGCATCGACCGCCCTTCTCTCCCTTCTTAGAACCGTAAATGTTGAAGGTGATACAGATGGGCTTTCGGGAAAATGGGTGGTAGAGTAGACGGTCCCGGATGACAGCCCAGAGCAATTTTGGATCGCGGGAAGAGTGCTCTGTCGCACGGTGGCCTCGCTGAGCACAACCGAGGCAGTAGGGTGGCGAGGCTTCACGAGACTCCCTACTGCCCTTCTGAAAGGGACTGAAAGCCCGAGATGCACGCCCCTCGGATGAAAATCTACGATCTCTCCGCTCGTCTTGCCTGCGCAAAGCAGAATGGAGCTGCTGCTGCAACTCGTTGATCTGTCCTTGTACCCTGTCTTCAACCACGCTAGTCGAACGGCACGTATGATAAAGCTGAAAATACTTCTCTTGGCTAAATTTGCACTTCCTAGCACGCCGCTCTTGTCGAAGTTGGAGTTCGAGAGGCTTCCACTTCTCAAAGAAGGCCTCGTTGTCCTCTTGTGCCAAGAAGAAGTTGAAATGGTCATGCGCGAAGGTGGCATGTTGGCCAAGTATACCCTGGCGGTCGCGTTCCCTCTCGAACTTCACATAGTTCTCAGCAGCCTCGCGGAACTTCACCAAATTCAGCCCTTCGAGCCCAGTCGTAACGATGTCCAGCGTCTTTGAAATCTGTTCAATATCGATGATGGAAACTTTGGTGGTAGTGTTGCCTTCAACAGGGATGAACCTCTTCACTGGAAGGTACTGTAAGTTGTCGTTAAGATAGAGAAGGTTCTTGTTGGTGAATAAAGCAAGAGGCATATGTGAATACTTAGCGGCGGCAAAGAGAGGTCTAGGGAACACAATGGGAGGTGCTTGTCCTGGAACGTAGTCGACTTCTTCGAAATCGGGCGCATATATGTCTGTGCTTCCCCTCGTCACCTGTGACTCTACCCCTCCGAGGTCCGTGGCATCTGCTCCTGACCTGGCCGCTCTAAATGACGTCTCATCCCTATTCCTCCGCTCTACCCAAGCCAGATGTTCTTCTGAAAGGAAACCTTTAACGCGTTCGAAAAGAGCCTTCGAACGACGAATATCGGTCCACTCGTCAAGGGTGATGGAAATCTCGGAAGCTACAGGGGAGCCCGGTGGGTTACTCGAGTCTTCATCGTGCGCTAACGATCTCTCCAGTCGTTCCAGGTTCGCCTTTCGAATCTCGAAGTTACGTTCCAACCGGCTCTGCAACGGTAGTTTTTGCAACATCCGGATTCTGTCTTCCGAGGTATGGGTGCGTCGTTCGCGTCCCTCGATGTTGAGTGCTGAATCTCTTCTGAACATATCTATTAAATGACGAATAAAGACTGAAAACGCGAGGAGCGAGGCGAGGCAACGACAAGGCAGTTGAGCAGCGGAGGCAAAAGCCGAATTTCCCAATTCGGAAAGGAAGCTCAACTGCCTCCTGCTTACCTTATCCTCAGATACGCTCATTCTTCTCATATCACGGATGGTGATGCCGTAGAACACGACTTGGACCAACTCGTAAGATTAGTATTTCAGGATGACTCGGAAGAAAAGGATATCTGTTCAATTAATTGACGACTTGTAATGTCGAGACGAAATTTTAAATACATAGTTATGAACGTGTAATATGAAATATCTTCATCGGGACGACCCGATAAGCTTTATCTTTCTATCATATCATGTCTGAATTCAACTTGCTTCTGCCATGCATCTCCTTCCCCGAGAAGAAGCTAAACTACTCCTACACCAGGTATCCCCATCTTCACTTCCACTTCTACTAACCCACCCGCTCACACACTTCACCAGGCAGGCTTCTTAGCCCAGAAACGCCTTGCCCGCGGTCTACGTCTAAACCGCATTGAAGCTCTCGCCCTCATCGCATCACAGCTCCAAGAACGTATACGCGATGGAAGAAACACTGTCGCTGAGCTCATGCAGCACGGTAAGACGTTGCTTGGGAGGAGACATGTGTTGCCCGAAGTTCCGGGGTTATTGAAAGAGATTCAAGTCGAGGGAACTTTTGTTGATGGGTGAGTTGAGAACAAACGATTCACATTAACTTCGATTCTAATTATCGTGAAGGGTGTTCCTCGTTACTGTGCATGATCCCATCTGTACCGATAGTGGAGACCTCAAAGCGGCGTTGTATGGATCGTTCTTACCTGTTCCACCTGAAAGTCTGTTCCCTCCTGTTGATGAGGCGGATTATGAAAAGGAAAAACTTCCTGGAGCGGTTATTGTCAAGAAGGAACGAATCGTTATCAATAAAGGAAGGGAACGTATAAAGCTTAGAGTAACGAACAATGGGGATCGACCGATTCAGGTGAGCACATATCGTACGCCAATCTAGACTTGTACTGTAACTCGTTCACAGATAGGTTCTCACTATCACTTCATCGAAACCAACCCCCTCCTCTCCTTCGACCGGGGTAAAGCCTACGGTAAACGACTCGATATACCTTCAGGTACTGCTGTGCGCTTCGAACCAGGTGACGTCCGCACCGTGACTCTCTGCTCCATCGCCGGCGAGCGCATCATCTCCGGAGGAAACCGTCTTGCTTCTGGTCCTTACGATCCTCAGCGGACGGATGACATCGTACGAGGGTTAATACAGAGGGGCTTCGGGCATGTGCCTGAGCCTGGTGCGTTGGAGGTGCAGGAAGATACGGAGGTGGGTAGGGATGCGTATGTGTCGATGTTCGGTCCTACGACTGGGGATAGAGTTAGATTGGGTGATACGGAGTTGTGGATTGAGGTTGAACATGATGAGGTAGGTGGTTGAATGTGCTCCCCTGTGTTTGGGAGTTTTTCCTGATTATGGTTTTAGACTGTTTATGGGGACGAAGTTAAGTTTGGCGGAGGTTTGTTATTCCTTATCTTATCCCTTTCTAAATCAGTCGTTCATTATTTCTTTTCAACAGGAAAGACTATCCGCGAAGGAATGGGCCAATCGACCAATCGACCTTCCTCCGCCGCCTTAGACCTCGTAATAACTAATGCTCTCATAGTAGACTGGTCGGGAATCTACAAAGCCGACATCGGTATCAAATCAGGTCTCATCGTAGGAATCGGAAAAGCCGGAAACCCAGATACAATGTCTTCAGTCCACCCTTCCCTCATCATCGGTTCTTCAACCGAAGTCATCGCAGGGGAAAAGCTTATCGTAACAGCAGGCGCCGTCGATGCTCACGTGCATTACATTTGTCCTCAACAAGTTGAAGAAGCTCTCGCGGCGGGTACTACGACTATGATTGGTGGAGGTACAGGGCCTAGCGCTGGTACTAATGCCACGACCTGTACGAGTAGTCCGTTTTATATCAGGCATATGCTTGCTGCGACGGATGGATTACCTATGAACTTCGCATTTACGGGTAAAGGGAATGATGCGGGACCTGAAGCGTTGAGAGATGTGATTAGGGCTGGAGCGGCTGGGTTGAAGTTGCATGAGGATTGGGGAAGTACGCCGGCTACGATTGTGAATGCGTTGGATGTTGGGGATGAGTTTGATGTGCAGGTTAATATTCATACGGATACGCTTAATGAGAGTGGGTTTGTTGAAAGTACGTTTTTGATCGATTTTTTCGTGTTTTTCACCTTTGTGCTAATAAATGTAATGTCTCCAGGTACTATCGCGGCATTTGGAAATCGTACAATCCATACTTATCACACTGAAGGCGCAGGTGAGTATACACTGTTCAGTATACCTTGTTGAGGCAGTATAAAAACGAACGCATACTACAGGCGGTGGACACGCGCCAGATATTATCGTTGTTTGTGGACAACAGAATGTTTTGCCCTCTTCAACGAACCCTACGAGACCGTATACGAAGAACACGTTGGACGAGCATCTAGATGTGAGTTATCATCTCTAAAAATCGCACAACAAAATGTGTTGATTGAAGTACTTCCTCTCAGATGTTGATGGTTTGCCACCACCTGGACAAATCCATCCCAGAGGATCTAGCTTTTGCCGAATCTCGTATACGAGCCGAAACCGTCGCAGCAGAAGACGTCTTACACGATACAGGAGCCATATCCATGATTTCCTCTGATTCTCAAGCTATGGGTCGTGTGGGTGAAGTGATCTCGCGTACATGGCGTACAGCATCAAAGATGCGGGAGATGCGTGGACCGTTGACTGATCTCGGGGATGTAGATGGGAGTGAGAGAAGGGATAATGGGAGGGTAAAGAGGTATATAGCAAAGTATACTATTAATCCTGCCATTGCGCACGGGATAAGTCACTTGGTTGGGAGTGTCGGAGTTGGGATGGTTGCTGATCTCGTGCTTTGGTCACCGGAGAAGTTTGGTTCTAGACCGGAGATGGTGGTGAAGAGTGGAGTTATTGCTTGGGCAAAGGTAATGTTGGCGTTTCGTTGTTTCATAACCTCAGGTCTGTTTTGCTTACCACCCCTCCCATCCTTTCTTTTAGATGGGCGATGCAAACGCATCGATACCCACCGTCCAACCATCAACACTAAAACCAATGTGGGGCTCTAAACCTGCTTCAGCATCTCTAAACTCTATCTCCTTCGTCTCGCAAATTTCCATCAGCGCCGGCGTGATAGTAACTTACGGATTACGGAAAAGGGTGGTAGGAGTGAAAGGGTGTAGGAATGTGAGTAAGAAGGATATGAAATGGAATGATACGACGCCGAAGATGGAGGTTGATCCGGAGAGATACGAGGTTAAGGCTGATGGAGTACATATGACAGTCGGACCTGCGGAGAAGGTGCCAGTTGGGAAAGGGTATAACTTGTTTTGAGGAACGAAAAGAGAAAAAGAGTTTATGCTTTTTGTATTTTTACTCCTGCATGCGGGCATTTTTTCCTTAACTTGCAAGCTCAGAGTCATTTTTTTTGTTGCTGCTCCGATTGTACTGCCATAGTGAGCTCGGAGCTTGACAGTGAACTCAGAACTGTGATGAGTCACGTCACGTGATCTGGCAGTGGCCACCGAATTAAAATGAGTTGCTGTGGCTTCGGAGTACTTATTCTCTATCACACTCCATGTCTCTTGCTCTTGTCTCTGCTCCCTCTCTCTCATCTCCCCGTAAACGCACTTCTTCCTTCTGCTGCTCTAATCTACCAAAGTCCAAGACACCCAAGACTGAGATGGGTCAGCTGCGTCGGTCAGAGTCCTTTGTTTGTCTGCCAGAGTTGGAGAGCAAGGCGTCTACTAGCGCGAGTGCTAGTTCAAGTTATACGGTGCCATATAAACGATCACTTAGGTGCTATAAAGACCAGAGAGAGAAACGCAAAGCACTTTTGCACCGTACTTCAGAGACTGCTATTGCCACTCTACAGCAGTCCAGCTCCACTACCCAACCACCACCTTCTCCCCCTCCTCCTCGCGCCACACAACAACCTAAACAATACTCTGTCCAAACTTCCTCCTGCCGAGCCACTTCCCCTCTCTCACCTGTCCGCAATGTTCTCCCTGCCCGTCCTGTATTTCCCCGCTCAAAACACGAACCCGATCTCTATCGGCAGGCGATCACCACACGTATGCGTTGTACGCCGGAGGGCCAGAAAATTCTGCACATGGGCCCGAGACTTGCCCTGAGTATCATGAACGCAACAAAGGAGCTTGAGAGGATCGTTGCGGCCCAGGCTCAGGCACAACAGGAGAAGGAGAGGGACGGTGATGTCGTTATGACTGATGGCGTTTCTGGTGCAGAGGGTGGTGCAAGTGCGAATTCACCGGCTCTGAGTAACTCCTGGGTTCTCGTTCCAGGTGAAGATTGGGAGATGATAGATTGCGGTGCTTAATCCGTTCCGAGCATTCTTACGACAAGGCCAACGTCATGATCATTCTTTCCCTCATCAAATTGTCAAAGGCAGTCTTCAATCTCTTCGCTAATCTCCGCTCGTTTTCTCCCCCGCCCTGTCAGGCCCTGCCCCACACCGCTTCGGGTCGCTCGAGGAGGGGACCCTGAAGAGATGTTGGAAACACTGGGATATTTTCTGCTAATGAAATCCAAATATCTTTTAATGACACCCTTTCGCCTCAATTGGGGGGTATAACTTATCTCGAGTCATCTTTTCCAATTTTCTTCTTTCGGCCTATTCACCGGGATTCTGATTCGGTCTTTGAGGGGGTGAGCTTTTACCGCTCCCACCGCTCCCGCCACACACCGAGTCAATCTCCCGCCCTCGGCTCCACTCTTATGCATTGCCCCCGCTGCGCAATTCTGTCTGTGCTGACGCTGACGTGGCCGCAGAGCAACGCACAGCGCAGCCAGCAAGCGCGTGTACGTAACGTGTACCGTGTATAGTGGTTTAACGAGGAGCGACACCCGACACGCTCTCTGGCTATGGCTATGACCGATCGTTGATCGCTCTCCCTCTTAGCAAGTCTGCATGTCGGTCGTTGTATTGGTGTCTGGGAATTTTGTGTTTCATGTTTTGAGGTACTACCTCTTGGTATTTCTTGGTTTCTTTCGCTGTTCGTTTAGTTGCTATCGTCATTACTTTACGGCTTTGGGCTGGGTTATGCTTTTCCTCTTGTCCATCTATTTTCTCTCCATCCATGTACTACGCTCTTTGGGCTGGGACTCTTTCGTTTGTAAACATAAGTACTGATACTATACTGATGGGGGTGTATTTCCTGTAAATACTAATTGTTGTGTTGTAGGTTGTCTGTGTTGTAGGGTAGGCTGTAACATGTTTTCGTTCGTTCTTTTTTGAGGAGGTCGAGAGTCGTTTCTAAGTAGCTTCGTCCAAACCATGGATCAATGATCATGAGGGATTTGAATTCGAAGGAGCCATCAGTTCCAAGTGTCGGCGCATCATGAAGATTCAATACGATGTACATCCATTAGTATCTGATCCCTGAAGCAAGGCCCTTAATTATATCTATGGCATGGTCAATACTGGGCTAGCGCTCAGCATTCAGGGTCCTGATGCAGAACAGAAACGGATATAGGTGATACCAAGTTCAACATTTGAACTTGAATTCATCATGATCATGATCATCCATCACTGACTGACACTCGTATCATGCTAGCCTAGAGGAGCCACTTGTACTTTATATCCATACTCAGCACTCAAATGTATTCAGCAGACTCGTCATCGGTCAAGTACCTCGAGCTCGTGAAAAAGACTTGTTTGATATGTATATAGATAGGATAGTCATAGAAGCCAGGCCTGCCTCGGAAATAACTTTGACTCGATGATATCAGCGTGATTCAGCGCCAGCGCATGAATCCGGACTTCATCCCTCCTCCTCAGAGTCTCCGGCCTGGACAGAGGTGGGACAGAGACGACCCCGAATCCAAATCCGAGACTTTCAGTCAAGGGGGACACAGAAGTGATAGTATTAGGATGCGTCGCAGGAGGGATAAGGGTCTATACGCGTACGGTATATCCGAGTTAAACAAGTCAAATGATGATCATATACCAGTACCGGCGTTGCGCTACCCGGCCTGCGTGATGAACAGCGATATTTTAGTCATATCACCGACTTGGACATAGCGGGAGTCATGCGCGGGGCGCACCGTAGGCGGGAATACATAACAAGGTTTCCAAGTTGTCGTGGTGTACATAGGACGGTACAGTCGGCGCCGGGACTCGGGCGTAGTGTAGACTCGGGGGTTGAGTCACTAGTAGAACTTCCATAGAAATTCTGCCCTAGGAGTGGAGCCTTCGGCTTGTGTTCCGAGCATTACAGTAGGTGCCGCGGTGGTGATGAAGTCCTAGTTGCTAGATCAACAGCCTTCCACAACAACTTTCTGAAAAATTCTTGAAACTTGAGCTTGAAGATCAGTCAGGCGGAAATAAGCCGATATAATTTATCCAGAAGTGTCCAGATTCTGCGCGCGCCTGATGAGTTGTCCGTAAGGTAGCTTGAGGTTTTGTTCAAGCCTTGTTAAGATCTAAACCCGAAGAGATAAGCATAGATGGACGTACGATACTAGACGTAGACAGACAGACATACAATCGCCGACTCGAGTTTACATAGAGCGCGGAGTTAAGGTGATTGACCGGTTATAAGAGTCCAAGGATAACAGAGTCAGACATAGCACATAGGATTGACGGAAGTCGCACTTTGTAACGAGGGATCACCACACCAGGAATCTCGAGGAGGTAGTACAGTACCGAACGAATCGGACTTGGACCTCAAGCTCAAGCTTGACCAGTGTCCCTGTCTCTTCAGTAGCAAAACGTTTGATACTCCAAAAGCTCGGTGGCACTGTTTAATCAGCGTTCAATAGCCACGCCAGGAGTTTTTAATTACACCTGAAGCTGCAAAGACGGGGACCATGGGTAGCGGAGGTACGCAGTCACCTCTGTCAGGGCAGGAGTAAACTCGAGATGGAGATAAGTGGAGAAGTTGGAACTTGGTGGCGGCATATTAGTGGCGTTGAGTTGGATGATCGTGATTCATGATATAATTTCAGATTCAAATGTACCGGCGAGTATGGCTGGCAATAGTGTGAGGAGGGGACTGGGGCGGGCTGAGGCGGGAAGGGGGGCGGGATAAGATCTTGGTTTGATGGATTCTGGATCATTGAACAGGTGCCACTTGAAAACCGTTCCGCTATCTCTTCTCGTTCACAGTGAATCGAAGAAGTAAGCAGCGAAGACGTGAGAGCCATCCATGATGAGCACGTCGTTGTCAAGATGTGAATTCTCTTTACGACACCCATGCACGCATGGGAAAAGGTTTTGTATTGTCATGGTTCAGAATATGTAAATGCTTGTGACCTTCACTCTTGACTTCCACACTTCGTATTTGCGTCGTGTCGCGCTTCGCAGAATGAGGTCCAAACTTGACTCTTTAGGCCAGAAGACTGATGAAATTATCACAACGACGTCGAGATTCTGACAGCACCAAGAATATCCCAAGAACCAGAAGCCGACTTGGAACTTCTGGTGGCCGTACATATACATAGAATGTGTCCGAGGATTGACTGCACATAGGCTGGTGCTAGTATATGCAGGGTACTAGGTCTATTAGTCGTCGAGTTGCCTGAGGTAATGTACTTGCGAACAAATTTCGGGGACAGCTTCGAAGATGCAGGTACGCTAGATAAGCCAGAGTTTCCAGGACTATCAAAGCAATAGCAAGAAGACTTGAAGTCGCCGTCGAAGATGTGGTACTTATTCTAGAGCTTGGCCCAGCGGACCGTGAGTATTTTCTTAATGAGCGCGGCTGTCGCTGGACCTCCTTTGTACGCGACGACGACCAGGTAAACATTTAGTCTGTTTTTA
Organism: Neonothopanus nambi; assembly: GCA_003987895.1. Taxonomy (NCBI): domain Eukaryota; kingdom Fungi; phylum Basidiomycota; class Agaricomycetes; order Agaricales; family Omphalotaceae; genus Neonothopanus; species Neonothopanus nambi. Next base: position 24,394 of record RCHF01003063.1, on the reverse strand, counting down.
ACCAGCTGAACACCATCCTTACGCGTCTTTACCCCAGTCCTAATCATGGTCAAAATTACCGAGGAAATGCTCGCGGCCAAACGGGCCAAGAGTGAGCGCATGAGTCGCTTCAATGAGCAAATGGGTGGGCCAAACGACTACAACGAGCCAGATTGGTCAGGTTTTGAGCTTCAAGACGGGTCTAAAATGCGCTTGGACTACGAAACGCTGAACAGAATACGAAATAGGCCAAACCCACCTCCTCCTGAAACGCTTTGGACTATGATAGACGAGTTCGAGCGGCTTACGCTGCAAAACCAGGGTGGAGGGTTCAATCCACGCAAACTCGAAATGGAGAAAGCACCTAAGCTCATCCGCGCTACGATTCGTAAAGAAGAGGGCACGGCACTGTTTAAGGCTGGGAAGTACTCTGAGGCTCTCGAGAAGTATCTTGCTGCGATACATTTTCTTTTGGACGATGCTTCTGGGACTAAAGCGACCATTCCGTCACCAACCTTTTTTCCCCAGAAGTACTATGAAATTGGCTCTTTGTGCAGTCAAGGATCATGGATGGAGTATATTGACATGCTTGCCCTGACTGGTAATGTCGCTCAGTGTTATAAAAATCTTGGGGATCACGTCAAGGTAAATTATTTCTTTACACTCTATCTGAGACTTCATCATCTTTGGATTTTCAGACCATCGACTGGCTTCAGGAAGGCGAAATGCTCATGCTCAACCAGAGGCACGGGATGCTGAAGAATCAACCTTCATGGAAAGATCATCATCTCAATTTAGTTGACTATTGGGTGGTCCGTTATGCAATTTCCCTCGTTTGTGCTTTCGCGAATCGCCCATACCCTCTTTGTCCTCTTTAGCTTCGAGTCAAGAACCAGCTTCGCCAATATTACGAGTTTTCAGCTCTCGGTAACACCTCGTCCGCCACGCATTTTGCATCAGAAGCATCGGGTAATTATCTTCGTCCTGATTCATCCAAATACCCTCGTCTTCGTGCAATGAAATCGGAGTTCGAGCTGGACAACCTTTCCAAGATGTTTGGGCACAGGCAAGCCATTTATTTGATCGTGTAAACGAATACAACTTGCTAAATGCACGCGACTCGTTAGGCACCCGGAGCCAAATCTCCTCGACAAGACTCCCTTGGTATGTCCTGAAATTCAGGTGCGGGGCATCTGGGAGAAGCTTTCGTATGCGTCTGGGCCGCGACCAAGTGGCCGATGCGCTCATTCGAGCTGGATTTGGAAAGGTCGACTGTATATCTGCGGTGGTGTCAATGAAAACCAAATGGAGCTGCAGGATAAATTTTGGTAGGCCAGCCTTTCGTCGCGGATATGATACAGGCTTTCTTCCTTTCGTGGTTCTCAATAACTGACACCTCTGTTGAAAGGCGCCTTGATCTCGCGACTGGCGTTTGGACGCAGCTTAAAAACCCTCCGACTAAACTCCCCGTTGCGGGATTATCGTCTATTCGGCCGATGCGTGTGTGGAAAGATAAAGCCTATCTTTTCGTTGGAACCCTCACCTTACTCGTCTTCGACCTCAAAAGCGAAAACTGGTCGTCACTTAAGACCTCCGTATCTGGAGGGAAGGCATGGCCCTATTCGGCTGACTACAAGTATTTGACTGCTTTCAACACCACTTTGCTTGACGACAAGCTCTACGTCTTTGGAGGTGATGATAACAATACTTATTTAGGTAAGTCTAAGCTATTTTTCCCAAAAAGTTCAATATTTTGACCAAGCACAAGGTCAGAATATTTTCCTAGCTCTCGATCTTACCACCAACCAGTGGGACCATATAAGCGGGACGACGAATAACATCCCGCAAACATTTGAACCTAATCTCCGTACGTTGCCTTCCATGTGGGCCGTCCCCGACCAACGGAAGATCTACATCATGCATGGAAGTGCAAATCGTACACAAGCAAAGATGAAGCACAAACCCGGAGCGGGGGAATACGACTACATGTACACCGACCTCTGGAGCTTCTCTGTCGATGAACGCAAGTGGGAGCGAGAGCGCCTCAGGGGTAACTTTCCGTCACCTCGGACCGAAGCTGGTTCGGATTATTGCAGTTCAGCAGAAAGGGCTGTTGTTTATGGCGGGTATCATGGGAGCATGAAAACGCTGGAGATGAAGAGTTCGTCCATCCAGACTGGACTGTTCGATTTTGCGTTCTTTGGGGACACTTTTGTGTACGATCCGAAGACCAAGCTGTGGCAGCATGTGCTGGTGTCTGGCTTCCCTTCATACAGGTGCGTTCATAATTAGCGTTGTGCGTAGCATGTACTAAGGTTGACCATCTTTAAGGGCCATGGCTTCAATTATCTGCGATCCTGATACCGGGAAAATTTATCTATTTGGTGGTACGTCCACCGTTTCTTCTGCGATCGAACGAAAGGTGTAAATGACATTTCAACGTAGGCTACACCAACTCAGACTTTGTGCCAGCGAAGAATTTCATGTCACGCGTATACTATGATCTCTGGCAGCTTAAGCTCGACATGCCGGGAGGACACTGGAACCCAGAAGATCTTCAGCGAGACATCCGTGCGGAACGTATGGGCCCTTGGATGCGCTGCTTCTCCTGCGGCAATTGTGGTATCACTTGGCGGAAATGTGCTGGATCCTGCGGCGGAAAGTATTACTTCTGTTCAAAGGAATGCCAGAGGGATGGCTGGAAGGAACATAAACAGAAACATGGTTGTAGGAAGATCTAGGGCAATGTGGTGGTAATTTAGTCGGTTATCATTTTTTTTTTTTTTTTTGCTTGTTCTTTACCATCTACGAAAACCCTAATGTAAACTCAATTTCGAGTCTCGGCATGCTTTACTCGCGATACTCCAGAGGTAGAAGCCTGCTTGAGGAAAACAAATGTGTACGGTATAGTGTGGCGCTTGTTCGCGATGAATGTCGATTTGATAGTGATAGGGTATCTTGAACGCGAAACATTTCCTCAAACGTTCAGTTTGAATCAAACACTTTATAGCGAGAAAGTGACAGACAACGTAGGGAAGACTGAGGAGTACTTATAAGTAAGAGATCAGGATGATATGTTGAGTCAAGTTGCGAGGTTCAAAAGTATAAGGAAAGATCGAATTGACATAGCCCGGTGTCATATTTCGCATATATACTACTGGATATACCCCAAAATGCAATAGTCCACATCGTACCAACAAAAAACTCGTGTCCATGGGAATCGCATTCGTCGTCTTCATCATGCAACCCTATATTCCGGAGGCGCCAGCTCTGCCACTTCCTGCAACAACGACCACTCCCTCAACTCAAGTTCAACTATTCTCTGCGACATCGCATGGAGCTGGCGCTGCGTCTCACTGGCAGGACTTTGTCTCCGAGCCGAAGCCACACCATTATCAGTCGGGCTGACTGAATTATCTGTGCCTTCCTGCGGGGAGTCGGAATTTGCTGTCACCTGTTGTTCTTGGTGTTCTCGGAGGCCAAGGTCGCTCGCCGAAGCTTTCTCATCAACGTCTCCAGCAACCTGACGTTGCACCAGCTCGGGAGACTCGGAGACCCTCTCGGCTCCCGAGTCTTGCGCGGAAGTCCCGTCATCGTCATGAGCCGAATTCATAAAATTCGGGCGTGAGCCTAATTGGACCACTGGTAACGTGGATGCTACGAAATCGATATCGACAAACCCAAGTTAACTCACTGATCTGCTCGGAATACTCAGGAACTTACGAGTCGATTCTGGCCCTTCTTCCATCAAATATCGTGCACTTGGAGCAGACAGTCTGTGTCGGCGCCTTTGCATAAGGCAGAGAAGAATTAGAGCCACGCAGAGGCCAGCTACGCCACCCAATACACCTCCGATGATTTTGCCAAGCATAGACTTTTTGGAGTTGGTTAGTACGGATCCAGAGTGTGACGTCGATGTTGGGCTTGACACAGATTCCGTGGTGCTAGCACCAATACTATGACTCGTATTAGCGCTATCAAGACTCGCCGGGACATTGCCTGTGGTAGTATCAGTAGATCCGGTAGCGGAATTTGTACCGCTGAGGTTGGTAGTAGCTGTACTAGGAAGGCTTGTGCGGGAAGTAGAAGAGCCCGTAACGGGACTTGTGGAGGTCGAGACGGTACTTGCAGTACCTGAGTTGACGTCACTGGCGGACCTGCTAGGCGGTGTTGAAGTTGAGCGAGGAGGGGAGGTACTTGTGGTGCTCGTCCTGCAATATGTTTCATGAGCAAACGAAAAGAAAACATCTCTAGTACGGAAAGCTCACTGGGCTTCAGTGCTCGTTTGAGTGACACTTGTGTTATCAGTATTGGTGTTTACATTGGTAGAGGTGTCAGTGTCAGTGGTGCTTGTCGGAGCGGCCGTAGAAGTAGTAGAGGTAGTTTCACCAGGATCAGGAAAAGGGAATAAATCGGTAGGGATCGGCAAGGAATCAAATGGGAAGTCCCTCCTACTTTTATCTGGAAGGACTTGTACCAGTAGCTGGAGAGCTGCTGGGTTAGAGCGACTATTAGTAGCCTCAGCGCTATGGTGGATGGAAGTAAGAAGGAATGAAAAGATTGTCCAAGTTGTGCTTTTCATCACTTCTGGCCAGCTATTAGGCTATTAACGGTGTAGGTGGTAGCTAGAGTTACCAAAGAACAAATGAACAAATACGTGGTTAGTCTCAGTCAGTAGCAAAAGAGAAGAAACGAAACAATGCAAGGCCTGAGACTTCAATACTAGCCTGCGGGATTCTTCATCATGTATCATCTTGGACATCCTTCCTTTGATCCGGGTTATAGAAAATTTGGGAATTGAGATTTGGTGTGAAGGATATATATGAACGTGACAAACGAGCATCAAGCCCAACATAGAAGCCTTAGGTCGTCGCAATGCCAACTGATACTAGCTCGTGCTAAATGCAGAACCTCGAGCTCGTACATCTTCATTAACTGATAGGCGTCTCATGTTCTAATAGATTAGATGTAGATGAGTCACCTAGCAAAAGCATGGGACACACCAGAACAAAGCGGTACTATTTGACAAGGACTTCATTCACTCGTGCGTGCTCAAATGGAAATGACTTCAGCTTCGAGAAAATCATCACGCACCTCAACAGCTCTAATCCGATCAGCAATACATAATTGTCAGAGACATGTTATTCTCCAGCCAGCTTTTATATACAATGTGTTTTATTTATTGCTTGAGAAGCTTGACCTTTCAGAAGTAAAGGCGGCCGGCAGAAAAAGATACCCATCGACATCAGTTCGATGTGAGCAGAAAAATAAACTTGACACTGCCGACGCACAAATACTGCACCAAGTTCCAATATATTTGCAGAATCACCCCGAACTTTCATTCGGTAGACCAGCCTGATCGAAGGTATTGACGTGACGAGGGGCAACCGTACAGCCAGGACTCCCTAAATCTTCCTCACAGCAGCTCCACATCGTGATGTTTTTGAGTACTTTGAGTTCTTGGCCCTCTGGAGTCTTGGATATAAATTCGTAGACATCGGCTTCGAGTTCGCCTGCAAAATGAATTTCGGGGGAAAATGAGATAGAGGGTGAGACTAGAAGCAGGGACACTGACCTGGATGATAGAGACATTCATCACAAGAAAGACCTGGTGTGTCCCGGAACTGCCCACCACAATTGATGCACGTAGAAAAAGAGGTAGTTGTAGGTGTACTCAAGACACTATGTCTGTTCCTACGCCACCGTCTGGATTTACGAGGAGGCGCTAAACCACGATCTCCGTTCGAAGCGCTCAACTCCCTCGCCACGGCATGTCGAAAGGTATGACTACTGGCTGCCACCTTCGCTATAGCCGCACGTAGCTGCGCTTCCGGGACAGTGGCAATCATCGACTTAACATCCACGCATTCCAAAACCTCACTGACTTGTTCCACGTCAGAGTCGGAAGGGGCAAACGAGCGTTCGCTTGAACAAGAAGAGGCATTTGACTTGTAATATTCGTCCTCGGAGGTGTCGACGTGGGAAGATTGTGGTGGTACGTTCAATGGCGCGCGCGCAGTAGAAATTAAAAACGTTCTGTGATGGGTCATCTGGCCTGACATAGGAGGTCTAGATTCATGGGTCAGTCTCAGAGCATAGGAACGATGGGGTGGTACGCGAAAGTATACATACTGTATAGAAGTGGTAGGAAGGAAGAGGACAAGATAACAGGCAATGGAAAGGGTTTGTTGCCGAAATATATAGGAAGAATACACAAAGGGGGAGGTCAAGTCAAAGGGCGTGGTGTCGCACGCTACTCAGCATGGATGGGCCAAGCAGGGAACTCCAATAATTACGCTAAGGGAAATGCGCCTGTGTTGACGAGTAGGGCACAGAATGCTGTTGAGTCGGTACATTAAGATTCCGCCACTTCTGTCAATGAGTATGTCATCATCATCAACAAACTGAGATCGGAACTATGTATCACCAAAATGACTTACCAACTATAGATGGCAGTATGCTTATACAACCATCGTGCGACGTCTTTTTTGAGGACTGGAAGGCTCATGAGAGCCATGTACACAGCCCACGCTCAAGCCATCTTCTTCACAGCATGACCATAAAAAATTCTCCGGAAATTCTTTTCGGGTATCTTCGCGGTCGATTGGACCATGTACGCCTTCATCCCAATCCGCAAAGTTATCGTAGTCAGGTTCCAATGACCCTATAGTCAAGCAGTAATGAATGAACTTTCTGTCAATCCGAATTACAGGAACATGGGACGCACCAGGATGAAACTTACACTCATCTTCCTCTCGTTCGGTCGTCGTATCATACTCTTCATTGCATTTGATGCACATTTCATACCGAGACGAAAGCTCATCATGATCTGGCTTGCGTTTCCGCGTAACTAACTCTCTCGTCAAAGCTTGCTCGACGACCGGAGATTGTTCGATCAATTGCACGAGAATTTCGCGAAGCCGTTCCTCTGAGAGAGTCTGAAGAGCATCATATAGCTGCACACGAGAGCTTTCGTCAACAATGACTTGCTCTTCTTCAGACTCCCCTTCTTCAGTTTCTCCTTCAGATTCGTCTTCGCTAGAAGATTCGTCGTTTATTCCAGTCAGGTCAATGACTTGAATTTCTTTGGACTCTTGAGACATCAATCTAATCCCCTGGAAGCTTAATGAGAAGCAAGATAGATGTGATGAAGACTGAGGTTAACGAACTTTACGGTAATTTGAAGTTTACGACTTTGACTCTGAGTGCTTGGAATGGAGTTGACACGTGACCGCCCTATTCCTACTGCCGAGTTTTGCCGCTCCGGCAAATTCTAGCCTATCGCGTGAGTTGATCCGCGGGTAGCGCGGCGACTTTATCGCTCCAGCTTAGCTTTCAGCGCTTCAGCTTTTACCATCTCCAACCATCTCCAATCATGCTCCTATGGTTTTCTCTACTTCTCCAGGCTGGACTTGTGCTTTCTGCTCAAACTCCTTTTGCAGTTTCCAAAGAAAAAGTGCTTATTACATCGGAAATTGACAAATTTGTTGAATCTGTACTAGATGATTACCATTCGCCTGGTCTTTCCATCGCCGTCGTTCGCCGCAACGACTCTTATCCTAATGGATGGCTGATTGAGTTTGGCTCGTACGGCGTCGCTCAAGCTGATGGCTCTCCGGTAACACCGGATTCTCTGTACGCTATCGCGTCGAATAGCAAGCTGTTCTTAGCCTTTTCAGTTGGACTGCTCATTAACAATGAGACTCTTGCTGAAGAGAGAAGGGAGAAACTCTCGTGGTCAACAAAGGCAAAAGGGCTGATACCGGAATGGGAGCTTATGGATAAAGACATGGAGAGGATTGTGAACTTGCAGGATATGGTGTCACATAGGACTGGTATGCCCAGACACGACTTTTCAGGGAAGGTAAGGGAAGGGGGTGTTTTGGAAATGGTGAATCTTCCTATAGTCTACGAATTTCTAAGTAGAAGCTGATATACATCTCCAGATCTCAACGCTCCGCTATCTTCGACCCTCAGCCGAAGTGCGAGAAACTTTCCAGTACAACAATCTTATGTACGAAACACTTTCATACCTCCCAACACACTTCTTCAACCAGTCGTACGAGTCTTACATCGCCGAGAACCTCTTCAACCCTCTTAACATGACTGGGACAACTTATTCCGTCGCGGTCGCCGAAAGCTCGGGTAACTTTGCACACGGTTATCAGCGCTCAATGCGTGACTCGATAGCGGGCGTGAATGGTACTCTCACTCCGACCGTGCCTTACTTTTCACGCCCTGGGGAAGAAATCATTTGGGCTGGTGCTGGAGGTGTTATTTCTAGCGCACGGGACTTGGCTGTATGGGTGGCGATGCTGCTTTCGAATGGAAGACATCCATTTACGAATCAGACAGTCGTTCCCGAGGAGTTAGTTAAGCAAGTTGCAGAAGGTGTTTCTTTAAGGGAACCTACGCCGCTGTATCCTGAGATGGTATTATGATTTCTTCTCCGGTTTGGCATTGGTCTGAAGAGCTACCATCCAGAGTGCGACATTATATGGCGCGGGGCAAATGAGATACGCGTATCGGGGACATGATATCATAGAACACGGAGGATCCAATCCTGGGTTCAAGACGCAGGTGTGTATAACGACTATTCAACTCTCTCATGAGCTTCTGAGTGCGAGGTAAGTATAGGTCTTACGATACCCAAATGACAATCTGGGAATTGTAATCCTTTCCAACGACGAGGAGTATGGAACCGACATCTATGAAATGGTAAAATGGCGAATCACGGACGAGGTTCTCGGACTTGAGAAGATTGACTGGAAATCTAGGTATGTACAGTCTAGATGAAGCCTCGTAAACAGTCAATTCGTTTGGCTTATTCTATGGTATTTGCAGAATAGATGCGAAGAACGCTAAGACTCTCGCGGAGGATATAGCTGCTGCTTTACCAAGGCCTTCGAATCCATCGCCGCCAACAAGTCTGGTCCAGAGCATGGAGGGAAAGGTGTTCCATCATCCTACTTACGGTACATTGACACCATGCTATGTCGGCCCTAGCACATCGACTACGGGCGCTTCTTCAACCCAATGCTCCAAGGTCCTCTCCGATCCAGTCGTCCAAAAAATTGCGAAAAGTCCCTTCACAAAGACTGATAACTCAGATTCAAACTCTGAGTCGCTCGAGCTTACCACACCAACTATCATCATACCAGTGAACCAATTCTTCACGACGTATATCCTGCTACGACATTTCTCTGGGGATCTCTTCAACGCGAGTACTATCTTTAGTAATCGGGATGTTAGACTTAAAGAGGGGTACGATGATGAAGGGGATCTGATTACTGGGTTTGATGATAGGTATGAGGTGGAGTGGGTTGGTTCCGGAAATGCGACGGAGTTGGAAGAGGGATTAGCTTTTAAGGGGGGATTTTGGGGTAAAGGTAAGCTAGCGAAGGCGCCCGATGGGATGGGTAAGGAGAGCGCGGAGGTTTGGTTTGAGAGAGTGTTGTAAACTTATCCTGTACATGGAAGGTCGGACAATGGAAAGAAGCGGCTTTGAGGAAGCCACTAGTGCTTCCGCTGGTGTTTTCGGAGGTTTGTGAGGTACATCAGCTATTGGTGTATTTGTGGACTTCTTACATCGGATATTTAGGCGGAGCGGAGGTGGGTTCTAGATGAGTCTGATACTAATAATTGAGCGAGCCAACAATACTTGCTACATATAAACGCGTTCCTTGTACGCGATTACATACGATCTGTCAATGTTCACGATGTCGTTCACATTGCCTTCTTGTCAGATTACCTTTTTGTGTTTCTTTCTATCAGGTTAAAAATTCAAACGTGCATAGTTTAGTTCTTCCACTGGCCTATATCAGTACCTGTACTTAGCATTCAGCAACGGCAAGTGTTTGAGTTCCATTCACAAATTTTCTGTTTTCATTTCCGCTTTACGTCCTTAGGAGCGAACTTCCGAATTTCCGGCCGCCACGCGACCCGGGTAAGAAACTTCCAAATTTCCAAAGTTTCCAAAGAGTGTTCGCAGCGGCGGATAAGAACCGCTCGTCAAAAGATTTTTACAATGTCATTGCCCCGTTTCACCCTCATTTCCCTCTCACCGCTATTTTCACTATCATCATGACCGTTGTGCATATCGATGAAGAGACTGCTCTACTAACGAATACTAATGTCAAGAAACGAACGCCTACGCCTCTTCCAAAAGTACAGATTTCGATTTTGATGCTGCTTCAGATATGTGAGCCTATTACTAGCCAGTCAATTTATCCGTATATAAATCAGGTGGGCTTCTATTCTATTCTTCTCTCGGGACACGTCAAGACTGTTTTCAATGTGCAGCTTATCAGCGAACTCGATATAACTGGAGGAGATGAGCGAAAAGTGGGGTATTATGCTGGTGTCATCGTACGTTAGATCTCAGTCTACAGCTTAGACCTATGTTCCTCACTGGCTTTTCTTCAGGAATCATTATTTTTTGTAACCGAAGCTATGACAGTCCTGCAGTGGAGTCGAGCTTCAGACCACGTAGGCAGAAAACCTGTTATTTTGATTGGATTGGCGGGGACGATAATCTCAATGTTATGTTTTGGATTATCGAGGACGTTTTGGACTATTGTCATTAGGTGAGGTGTCGTCGTTTTGATCCCTGACGTTCGAACCAAACGCTGAATGGTATTTCCTAGTCGATGCCTGACAGGTCTTCTGAACGGGAACATCGGTTAGTTTTCAATGCTTCCTAGGGTATAGATTTGGACTAAATCTAGCTTTCAGGTGTGATGAAAAGTACAGTGGGTGACCTTACAGATTCGTCCAACAGAGCAGAAGGTGTAGCTATGCTGCCAGTAGTCTGGTCTCTTGGAGCAACTCTTGGGTAAGCCAACTTTTCCAAGTTACTACTCAATAGAGCCCACCTGATCGTTTCTTTCCAGCCCTCTGATTGGCGGTACTTTTGCGAAACCTCACGAAAGGTTTCCCAAAGTATTCACAGCAATCTTCTGGAGAGACTTTCCCTATTTCTTACCTTGTCTTGTGACAGCCAGTTACGTTTTCGTCGCGTTCTTAGCTACTTTGTTTATTTTCGAAGAGGTAAGATTACGATTTTACCCCCAACGAGAATTACGGATCTCCTACATACTTTTTCCCCATAGAGCGCACCTAAAAAGAGACGATCTCGGACATCTTCAACTGCTTCATCTTCGACTGCTTCGTCTTCCGACTATCAAGCTGTCTCTGCTAATGGAATAACCCGACCAGTCCACGACGGGCCCCTCCCTCTCCGCGAACTAATTACCTATCCCGTCGTCATCTCCATATCAAACTACGTCGCACTCGCCTTCCTCAACATCGCCTTCAACGCCCTCCTCCCCCTCTTCTTAGCCATGCCGCTCGAAATCGGCGGACTCAATCTGCCCCCCTCGACAATCGGCTATATTATGGGCGGGTATGGCGCCGCCACAGGCATATACCAATTTTTCTTTTTTGCCAAAGTCGATCGATATTTAGGCGAGAAGAGAGTGTTCTTGGCTGGGATGTCATCGTTACCTGCGATGTTTATTTTGTTCCCTGTTATTAGTTTGATTGCGCAGAAGTGGGGAGTTGGTCCACTCGTGTGGACGGTACTTGTGTTTGTCATGATGTTGGCGGTCATCATGGATATGGCGTATGGTAAGTGTATATATCATATGCATTCGTAGGCACGCAATTTTTTGCTGAGTTTACTGTTGCTTTCTTTCTCCTTCACGAAGGCGCCATTTTCATGTATGTGACAGCATCAGCACCCAATAAAAGCTCGTTAGGAGCGACAAATGGATTATCGCAGATGCTTGCCTCCATTGCACGAGCTATAGGACCTGCTATGGCAACTTCCTTGTTTTCACTTTCCGTACAGGAGAATTGGCTTGGTGGGTACGCCGTCTATCTCTTTCTGTTTGTGGCTGCAATTCTGTCACTATTCTTGGCTGCAAAACTCCCGGAGGAGGTATGGGAAGAAGCGGAGGATTGAATAAATAGCTTACATAGAAAGATCGTAAGGACACTAAGGTTATTTACATGTCCAGCATGGGTATCTAGTAGTAAGTATACATTTTCATGACTGTATCGTAGCTAGTCCATACCTACGAGTCGTACGCAGATACACGCAATAGAGCTATCAATTCGTAGTTCAAAGACGTGCAGAGTTCCATGGCATAATCCAGACTCTGACAAAACGAGTGTGAAGAGCGGCAATGGCTCTATCAGCGAGGAATATGCAGTTGTTCTTCCATATCAGCAGCAGACGCATAATCTGGAGGCGCCAACTCGGCCACTTCCCTCATTAGTGATTGCTCCCGCTCTTCTAGCTCGAGAATCCGCTGTGACATCGCCTCGAGCTGGCGTTGAGTTTCAGGATCCGTAACACGTCCTGAGACCGAGCTCCCCTCCGTTACGCTACCATTGGGCCCTGCAGAAGATTGTGCCAGCCGCTGCCGCATCGCAGCCTTCTGATCTCGAAGCAGGTGCAAGTCTCTAACGAGAACTGCTTTGGTAGTAGTTGGTGCGGAGGGCTCGGTCTGAAGCATGGGTGTTATGATATTTGCATTCGAATCATCCGAATAATTGAATGCGTTTGCTGCAATTCAGATGGAAATACGAGTGAGCAGACAAGAATCGCTCGTATAGATTACATACTTACAAGCTGTCTCGTCATTGTCGACATCGATCTCAAAACGGTTATTGAGACGTATACGCCGTCTTCGGCGAAGGAAGAATAGGAGCGCAGCAATTGCACCGAGACCAACGATGCCACCAACCATTCCACCAACAATACCGCCAACGGGGGTCCCAGATTTAGAAAAGGAACCTGCTGATGTAGATGTCTGCGTTGCTGAGGCAGAGGAAGTGGAGGCGAAAGCGCTAGGACTGGTAACTTCACTGGCAGTAGATCCACTAGCAGTAGAACTTGCAGTCGAGCTCGAGATTGGATTGCTGGTGTATATTGACTTAAGCGAAGAGGAATCCTGTGAAGGGAAAAAAAAAAACTTACGTCGTCGAAGCTACAGCACCAGCTACAGCAAACACCGGGCTGTTAGCTATTACATCGGTTATATTGCTGTGTAGTTGTTAAGGAGCTATTTTCATCTCATACCGTGATATCCTTACCTGACACTGACAGCTTGCATGAAATAATGTGGACTTGCAGTAGGATATTGATCAGACAAACACAACGTCGCAGCGAGGATGTGCGTACCTTGCATCGACGTCCGACAGATTTTTGACCAAGAACAGAGATGAAGCTGTAATCGACCGAGCAAACTCAAAAGAATCCAACGTTACGTTATTCTGGATTTCCAGCGTAAACTCTGAAGGATCCCCGTTCTCCAATGTCCAAGACACATTAGCGGGTCCGTTAGGTAGTATCGCATCGAAACCGTCCGGCGGTTGTGGGGTATTGAGTATGAGAGCTTGAGATGTTAGAATGAAAGTAGTAAGAAAGAAACTAGAAAGAGTGGAAGAGTTTCTGCTATTCAGCTTGAGTTTGGGAGTAGAAAAACAGACGTACGGTATGGCTCTTCGCTGGCTACAAGATCCCTGTAAAGTGATATGCCTCTTATGCCCCATCTCGCACCTGCTACGGGGGAAATGCGGGCAGACAAGCTTGAAGATAGAGGTTTAAACGATTACCTTTAAAAAAGCTGTGTGTACTGGTAAAGATCAGTATCCACCGCCGGACGCGAGCACGCCTGTCAAATTTCTTAGTTCTAGCCGAGCCACTGTTCGTAGAAGCTGAGCGCTGAATGGCCAAGCCTTCGTTGCTGAAGTGGTACATGTATCATTGTATGAATTGGCAGAGAACTAACAGACTTGAGGCCTTTGCCGCCTTTGGGTCGCGAGATAGCCGGCCCTAAAGCTAATAAACGTTCGTCAAGTCCAATCATGATTCATAATGCTATTGCGTCGACGACTCGAAGGAGTCGAAGGCTGTTTCATCTGTGGCAGGACAGCCCAATGATGCTTACTTTGTTATGAGGCTTAGAGCATCAAAGGACCCCCTAATTATCCAAGCTACTAAGAGAATGTCGTTAGAGCTACCATCTTCCTGACACTTTTTAAACCAGCTTGCGCTCTTCACAATGCTTATGTAGTAAAGTTCAGGACAACTTGCTTCAGACAACTGTGTTTATATCTCAAAAGTCGGCTGAAAGTAGTGAGCCACCCCGAAATCACATTCGTGTAGACTACAATACAACTTTTCATACCATTCAGACACCTCCCAATCAATTTCCAAGTGACTGAAGCAGGTCACTTAACATTTTCTAGCATCACCTCAATCTATTCGCTTAGTCGAGGCCAGAGGCAGAGGACGGAGTGGCACCAGCAGCAGTGGAATCAGCGCCAGAGTCGTCAGAGACTGCAGGGTCACTGCTGTCGGGCCCGGATGATTCAAGAGGGAGACTAGCAGAGCCAGAGGCACCGGGGGGTGGGGTAACAGCGGGACCGGCGGGGGTATCGAGGCTAGAAGAAGCCTCACCGCTCGCGTGAGGACCAGCTGCACCAGACTTGTGCCCGTGCTGACCCTTACCCTTCACCTTGCAGAGCTTGTCGTCCCAGTGCTCTGGGTGCTTAGCCTTACCCGAGTGGGCGGGACCTGCGGCGGACGTGATTCCACTGGCAATGGACTCAGTTAAGCCGCTACTCCCGATAGGCTCAGCTCTCTTCGAGCCAGAGGCCTTGGGCTCGTGAGAGTGCGCATGGCCTGACTCCTCGGGCTTGTGCTCACCGCTCATAGTGCAGTGCTCGGGATCCCAGGGCTTCTTCGAGTGGTTGGCCTTACCCGAGTGGTGAGGACCCTTGGCGGATGCAGCTCCCGTGGGCTCAGTCGCACCCGACAGCGGCGCGCCACTAAGCGAGAGCCCAGTCTCGATCGGCTCGATCGGCTCCGCTCTTTTCAACGAGGCCGACGGCGCCGTGGGCAGGTCCGTAGGCTCTTGCTGGTGAGAGATCGCATGGGAGCCCGACTCCTTTGCTCCCCCGTGCTCATGAGTCATGGTGCAGAATTTGTCATTCCAGAGCTTGGAGCGGTGGGGCTTACCCGAAGGGTGAGCGCTTGCACTTCCGGTAGGCTCGACTGCCCCTGATTCGGTCACTGGTTCGGATTCGGTGGGCACGGCTCTCAGACTGAGTGATACGCTTGCGCTTGCGTCCACAGGCTCACCCGATTTCCCAGGCTTGTGTTCGCCAGTCATGGTACAGAACTTGTCGTTCCAGAGCTTCGGGTGCTCACCGGCGTGTCCGGACGGACGAGGACCTTTAGCACCACCGGACCCAGACGGTATAACAACAGGGCCATGGCCCAGATGCAGAGAACTTGGTGCACTTCCCGGCGCACCGGCACCGCTCGATTCAGTTGGCAGACTAAGGAAGAGTATATGAGCTACTAATGAACATGTCCGAGACATTTCTTAAGTGGACTTACACAGGGGTCGGAGTCATCGCGGCCGGCAAAGCCATGGTAGAAGCAGTGGTAGCTGCGACGACAAGAGCGACGAATGAGGAACGCATGGTCGTAAAAGATAGAAGCTTGGTCGTTAAGGATGAAGAGAAGATTTGAGTGTAACTAGACGTCCGGCGTCTAGTACTTGTGATAAGTGAGGGAGCTCAGCTGAGGAATTCGAGCTGCTCCCACCAGCCATTTATATGTTGGTCGTTTGCCAAAGATTGCGAGTGTTTGAGATAGACCAATGCGAGAATGAATAAGGACACCACCTATGCAGTGTTGCAGTGTGCTCCACTGCGCGGGACAACAGGGTGGTGGTGACGGGAGATCTCCATCACATCCCTGTAATTCAGTGGGGTATGAATAGCACAGAGCTATAAAAAACGGCAGTCGGGAACAGGTCGCACTCTGATCCTATGTAAAACCTGTTACATTGAAAGATGATATCTCAGAGATCCATACAATAATAGAAGGCCTGAATCATACTGAACTCACAAGTAAACTGGTAGACGAAGTATAAGCATCGAAGACGATAGTCCTGCTTATTCTCTCCAGCCCCTGGACTGCACATCTCGTCGATGCGAACCCAATTAGCCCCGAAGATCCCAAATCTGAACTCAATCAGGACATTGAGGCAACACGGGGCCCAAATTCAATCAAAACAGCAGTGCTTCCGCAGTACTTTTTTGAATGGAGTGATCTCAGTGAAGTAAAGATGCCGATATGTTATTAACGGAGCCTTGTTGATGAAGATAAATATTTGCACCCGGTCCAATGAATGTACGAAAAGCCTGTGGTGCCGGTGAAAACGAAAGTACTGAAGGCAAGCCCATCAGCGCTGGACTCGATGTTGGAGAGGAAAATACAAAGACAAGCGACTTACGCGAAGATGATAGACATCGTGCTCCAGTGGTACTCCAAAATCTTTGGAGTTCGACCTTTTCTCGTTCATGTACGCTCCATCTGTTCCGCAATCTAGTGGATGGCATCACTAAGCTACCAGTTGCCAACGGGTATGGGGCGCTGAACCATGATTCAATGAAGGAATGCATCTGATTAAGCCTTTTTCGTTCTTTTGCGACAGCGACAGAAGCAAAAATAGGACAGTAGAGGTTTCACCGGCACGACCAAAAAGACATAGAAACAGGTGAGATCCAAGAGAGCAAGTCCGCGAAAGCCCTGCCTATTCCAGGTCTTCCTGTTTTAAGGAGTACTCCGGGTCCGAATGCTGGACACAAGCTTAAGAGTAGTAAAAGAGGCCGTGTATGCGCATTCATCGAGTCATTGACGAACTTGCTTTGAATGAGGAATGGCCTTCAAGTTCAGGATGTCCTCACGACGCTCGCCTAGAGTATTGCTGGAGTTTGAAGGATCAAAGTTCGCGCAGATCTCCCAGAGCCCTAGATTCACGAAGTAAAGTCTAATGAACGACAGGACGCTTTTACGGGATTGTCGGCGTGTCGCCCTCACCGGCACCATTGACTCTGCTCTCTAAGCTCCCGTGACATTCAAAATCGACTGAAATCCCGCTAACTTCCTTCACAGAAATCGTATCCGTAAGCCAATTAGTCTATCCGGACCCAGGCATTATTGAGATGAGTCTTAGACCCAGTAGAACGAGCTTGGTGTACGATTTTGGTGGACGTCGTCGTCCACGCACTTGAACGTCATAAGCCCCCGCCGGCCCGGCCCGCCAGTGTCCGCTCGTCCGATATGACCTTCAAGTCTCAAGATGGCCTTTCCAGGGCCTTTCTGTCCCCCTCCCATCAAATACTCGTCGATTGCATGTGCAGAAGCCAGTGTGCAGGTGAGCAGGTTTATCCACGCTTTTCTTCTCAAACGTTCTCATACAGCAGGACACTTTTTGCTCATCCTGCACTGTTCATAGCTAGTACCCGTGACCACGAGGTCTCGGTAGCACAAGTTCAGCCACTGCCAGAGACTCACAGACGACATATGTTGAAAATTGCAAAGAGGAGGACTTCGAAGGGAAGCGAAGAAGGTGGTATATGTCAGCCTCCTGCGCGTCTCCTGCTGTCCTGTAACTTCACTGTAAGCAGACAAAAGGCGGGATGTTATGTAGTCGGTCCAGTCTAACGATATATGTTTATTTCCAGGGCTCACGCTGGTCCACGGGCCGTAAGAGAAGACGTGATGTCCGACTCCAGTGGGATCAGGTCTGAGTAATCGGTTACCGTACTCATAATCATCTCTTCCTTCGTCGCAAACCACTGCAATGATTGGGTCGTACTATGACACATTGTACTCCTTGGTCTTCTCCTACTTGACATTCAATGCTACATCAGGGCCAGTCGTCGATCTCGGATACGCGCAGTACCAAGGTTTCATTGAACCCGCATCTGGAAATGTGAATTTCCTTGGTGTTCGTTATGCTGCTGAGCCAACAGGTGCGTGCTTCTGGAGTTGCAACGGGTATTTTGAACTCTAAATGATATCTTTGTTATAGGATCTCTCCGTTTTCGGGAGCCTCATACGCCACTGGTCATTGAAGGTATACAGCAAGCCGATGCTCAGCCTCCAAAGTGTTATCAAGGGGTAATGGCGGCTTCACCTACGAGCTTTGTACGTGGAGGAGAGATGAGTGCAGGTGCTACTGTACCGAACCGACCGGGAACCTTCTCTGAGGACTGCCTATTTCTCAAGTACGCACACAGTACTGGTTTCCCCTTTTTAAACGAAATTGAGGCTTTGGCCTAGTGTCTATTCTCCTGGGAAGGATATTGCTGCCACAGAGAGTGAGCTCCTTCCGGTCGTAGTGTGGATCCATGGAGGAGGGTAAGAGACTTTCTATCTGATCACTACTGGGCGTTGGCTCATCATACATCATTTCAGCTACGCCGTTGGGGGCGCTACAGGGTATAATGGCGCAGATATCTATGACGGAAATGATCTCATTCGTGAAGCTGGCAATGGAGTAGTCGCCGTAGTGATTCAGTACCGACTGGGAGCCTTCGGGTTTCTTGCCGGAGACAAAGTCAGGGCCGGGGGCGCACTGAATGCAGGACTGCGTAAGTAACCACGCTTGCACACGCCCAGGACATTATGCGTTAACTCGCGACTTCTAGTGGATCAGCAATTTGCACTACAGTGGGTCCAGGAACATGTAAGTTATCTGAAACTTCGGATGGCAAAGGTAATTCAATTTGCGACTCATTTAGATCAGTAAATTTGGTGGTGATCCCTCAAAAGTGACGATTTTTGGTCAATCAGCTGGTATTTTGGTCTTGTTCGTTTTGTTGGGCGTGCCATATCGACTGAAATGCTTAGGTGCCGGTTCCGTTATTCAGCAGATCATCGCCAATGATGGAAAGACCAATCCAGCATTATTTCGAGGTGCTATGCTAAGCTCTTCATATCTTCCCCCTCAGTATGCTTACAACGACGCCGCTGTTGAGGTGGGTGGAAGAACATGACTATGACCTGATTACAATTGCTGACTCTACTTTTAGATTATATATGAGAACGTGGTCAAGCAGTCAAAGTGAGGACCTATCATTGTATCAACCTGCGAACCATAATTATAGCTTTTTGCAGTTGCTCCGAATCATTGGATACGTTAGAATGTCTACGCGCCGCGGACATTCATACACTTGCCAGGGTCAACTACAACATCGCTCTCAGCGGGTTCCGCGGCACCTTCACCTTCGTTCCAGTCGTTGACGGTACCTTCATCACTCAACGGCCGACTGAAGCCTTCAAGCAAGGAAAGCTGAACACAGTGCGTGTCCGAAGTGACCTCTGAGATAAAATTAGTCAATTCTGATCAGTTGGGTTAGAAAAATATTCTTGCTATAACGAATACTCTTGAAGGTGGATTATTTGTGAATCCTCTTGTGGCAGAAAGCATGCAAGTCTCCGACTACGTGGCGCAACTATTCCCTACTGTGACCGAGAAACAAGCTGTTGCAGTCGCTAAATTGTATGAACACGAAACTGAATATTCTTCCAAACCGCTTGCAATCATGTCGGAAGGTAAGCTAACGCCGCTTGCTTGCTTGCACTCATCGTGAATGGTAATTTTGGTTTAGCCATCTTCGTTTGCCCAACTTACTATCTACTTCAAAATTCCGACGGTAATTCGTACAAGGTAGGCTTGGTAGCCAGATTCAAACATGATCTGCCTTTTGCTGACATTTTGCTCGCTAGGGGTTGTTCGCTGTTCCGCCAGGGAGTCACGGCCAGGATGTCGGCTACTACTTCCCATCATCGTTAATCGTCCATCTTCTTGTTTTTTTACACTTCTTCCTAACGATATGTTGCGTAGACGAGCCAACTCAGATGGTTTCTACAACAATACCGACTTCATGAAAGCATTCTCGGGGGCGTACCTGAATTTCGCAATGCATTTGGATCCAAACGAAAAGTGGGAGTCGACCATTACTCCCCATTGGAACACTTGGAAAGAGAAGGGCGAACACACTGAGATGCTGTTCAATAGAACAGAAGCGGGCGATCCACTAGTCAAGTCGTTCAGCGCTCCGAGCGCTCTCATTGATAAGTGCAAGTAAGTCGGCATCCTGTTCCTGCGAGTGCTTGACTCATGAAAGACTAGGTTCTGGGAAAGCATAGCTGCACAAACGTCGCAATAGAATCAGGTAATTGAACCTCACCTCGACCACGAGAGAGGAATTGTAATATCGAGTACTTTACCTCACGAATTACTTGGCCGTTAGTCACTGACTGAAGTCGTAGCTAAGATGACAAGAATAGGATGTTGCTACGCACACTGCACACAATAAAGTCAAGTTTGACCATCGGTCTCTAACCACGGCAAAGTGATCAATCATCAGTTTTTCTTCTACATGTTATCATTCACAAACGCTTTTGCTTTCTGATTTTTCAATACTGTAAGCCTGTCCCAGAGGGGTATGAATAACTGACAAGAGCACACTACTACTACTAGTGCGGCTGATATGGGTATAAGAATTATGAATGTCCAATGATTTAAAATCTAAACGAATGTCCGAGTATCTTGAGAGATATCTAAACGAATGAGGGTGGCCCTGGCCTGACTAAATGGAATATTCTTTGCAGTCCTAAGTATTTACTATAATCTACTTTGATATCGAGCTTGTCCAAGTCTTGAAAGGCGCTGCCATCACCATCTAGTGTTTTTAATGCTGCGTGCCAATTAAGTCCAATTTGCCATTTCGTAATCTTCTAGATCTTCGATCAGTGTATCGGTACTGCTGAGGGACGATTCGGTGTCTTCTGAGCTGATATCTGACATAGCATCCAGTTCAGAAACCATGTCGTCTATAAATTCGTCGAAACGCCTTTCGGACCGTGCGATGCCGCGACGCGAGTCTATGTCGGTTTGATCATTATCATTGGAGGAGCCATTAGACGACGCCACAGAAGCCGCCGAGGATATATTGTATGGAGATTGGGTTCCTGAAGAGGAGAAAGAAACACTACCATCTTCCGCGCTGCAGTAGGCTGGAAGCGCCTCTGACAATAAATAGTCACGGCTGGCATCATTGTATGACGGCGGTGGATTGTCATGGAAATCTTCCCAGCCAGTAGACATGAATTCGGTATTCGTCAATGCTGCCCCTGTCACACCGCGACCAGTGGCTCTGGTTACAGTTAAGGATCGGGTTGCTGCCGTAGATATATGGAATGCGCTATGTCGCACATCGTAGTGGTTCCTTCTATTGTATGTGGCGTTTCCATTTTCATAGGAGGGGAGAAGTCGGCGCGTGGGTCGAGTCTGGGTATTCGCCCGGGAACCTCCAGTCTGAGACCGGGTTCCGGATGGCCTTTGGAGGTGAACTACACGACGTCCTCCTACACATGCATTCGCAAATGTACCTCCGTCGATCGTGAAGTTTCGCATGTTAGAAAAGTCCGATGGGCACCCAGCCTCTCGCCATGCAGTAGCAAAATCTCGACGAGGTGGGCGAGCACTACTATCGTTCCTTCGGCTTCCAATGTTGGCGCTAACTGTGTCCATGCGAGCTCTTCGACCGCGAGAGGGATTCGATCTACGTGTAGAATTGTCCTCGTTTGCACTAAAAAAGCGAAATCATTCCTTGCTGAGAGGAGAACTGAACAAAAGAGAAGCTTACTGTGTATATGCGCGATTAAAGTTATGATAAGTTCGAAGATCTCCAACGACACTTATGAAGGTACCACCTTGAACGGTGTAATTGCTCGCACCTTGGAAGAACGACATCGACATGAGAAATCCCTCTCTCCTTCATGCTATTTATTGAATTTTGAAGGACGCTGATATCAATTGGTACAGCAAATGATTTCTATGACTCCCCTCCCAAAAAGTACAAGGCTCTGGTGTAAGGAGTATAGCACTGTCGAATACCTGTTGTTTTTGGCATGCCGTGATCTTAGAAGTTAGTTGAGAGCTTCCAGAATATGTGAAGAGACTTCATGATTAACGCTTGATCACGAGTCGACAGCGTCGCGCATACTAGAAAAAATCGATTCCTGCGCCATAGGTGAGTGCCAGTGCCAGTGTCTTGAGAGGAAATGAGGCAGACTTTAGAAGATCCGAGTCTCGTTTGACTCGACTGCAAGCGCCCAGGGTCTAGAGCGCGCCTCAGAGGCAGTGACGGCGGACGGCACGTGCCGAGGCGATGCACCACTGCACACTGCAGATCCATCATCCCCCGGTTCTTCCACAATGATATCATGAAGATGGTTCAACCACTGCCCAGTGCCATTGCCATCCATGCTCTCTCCTCTGTCGCTCACCTCTTGCGAGAAAATATCTATATTATGGATCTCTGAGGAATAAGTTATGGATTCAACAGAAGGACCTCTAAATTCTGTCCAAATTTGCTATGAATATTTTACACCTCTCAAATGTGAGTCACCTCCACCTCCACCTCTATTAATTGCTTTATTGGAGATCGTGATGTACAGGAGTACCTACTACCGAAAAAAAATTGAAGAAAAAAATGACAACTCTGAACCCCTTTAGGGTCATTTCGGAAAGCTGCCTTTAGTTACCCGCCCATTCGACGTATAGCTTGCGTACTGCATTCATCCTGTCGCGCTCTCGACTCAGCGTGTACAATTTATGTGATAATTTTTCTGTTCTGATTCAGACCATTTCTTGGGGCTTATGATGCAATATGGATTTCAACATGAATAATCAACTGCATATTTCGAGTTCCTTAGCTGTATGGTATGTTGACTCCTTTCTGTGATTCGAATTCCCTTCAAGTGTCCACGAAGACAGCTTTGCTAGTACTGCGTGCCTTTACCCAACCCACAAAATTGAAATGCAAGCAGAGGTGTGGGGCGTATATCCTGTCGAACTCAGGAACGCTCCACTGGTAGGGAGTGCATAACAACTATAAAAGTTGCTTGACAGCCACAGGGAAAATACAATAGTATGTATACTTTGAACAGCGATGTATTTGGTTTAACCTCCATAAAAATGATGCAGGATCAGATTCACTGCACGGTCTCCGTATGAATTACCGAATGCAAGATCCTCGACCTAACGAACAGGCCGGGAGTAACTGATAAGTTGCGACCTTGTGAATCTCATCAGTTCTAGTCCGGGGTTGTCGCAACCAAGAAGTATGTATTTTGACTGCATCTTCGAGATGATTGAGCTCATACGGATACTTCGACCATTGCTAGTATGAGCTAAATGCATCACAGCACTCAGTCCGGGACAACAATTACTGCGGGACCACCCAAAGCTATTCATCAGTTGAGACACCAGCCTTCATTACTTCTAGCTATCAAGATGTTCTAGCCGCCGAGAAGATCCCTTCCTATGGAGAGTACAGGAATTTGGAACATCTGTGTACGTAGCTATAGCACATTAACAACGTATGCAGCTCATCTCACCCATCATCATTACGCACACTGAGGATCAAGTCTTCATGAACGCGGGCCGCCTTGACTAGTACTTAGACTCAAATCTATCGATGTCAAGTCACCACAGCAAAGCGAAGAGTCTATCGTATAATCGATCGGTTCTATAGACTGAGCGGTCTTTCGAGCACACTATGCATAGACAATTTCGCTCGCGCGGCATCAAAGCGCTAACTCAACTCGTTCTCCCGAGGCTCGACGTTCTCGACTTCAATTTGAGCCTCACCATTGCCATAACATCATATCACACTTAACATATCGGATGACCTGGGCGTACATCTTGTTCTTTTCACGAGTAGCCTCTCCGGAAATCGAACGCCCACCAATCCCTGAGCCCTTTACCAGGGCTTTGCCTCCTAAAGTGAGGTTCTAGCTCGGACTCTTGACGCAAGTACCAGTACCTGGACACTTAATGACCGAGGGTATGCACTGTACCCTTGTCTTGAATCCGATACTTCATTGACATTCCTCGTCCGATTCACCGGAGCCTTTCATTTTATCAATAGAGCCACAAGGTCATCTTCACAGATAAGTCCATGGCATGTTCTTTGTGGATATATCCAACACAATCTCGAAAGAATGGGCCAAGGAAGACTCGTAGAATAGCTCAGGTGCTTGAAGAACTCGCCCGATATTGGGCAAGCCAAGTACATCGCTGTCAACTGATATTAAAACATCTGTCAGTTTGTTCACAGTAGGTCATACTAAATGAAATCATACAGGAATCCCTGGATCCGATGACCTTCCGACAAGCAATTCCGTAGAAAACTCTACAAAGCCATTTGTCGAGGAGATATAGTTATAATGAACTTGAACGCATGAAGTATTAATATTGACATCATGGGATATGTTCACGAACATTTCGTGATTTGTACTGGATGAATTGCTACCGGCGGCAAGGCCCCCGGGTCAGTTGATTGATTCCCGAATAGGTATTTCGACGCCTTGCTGTGGCAGATGAACTCGGGCTCAGATTTCTTCATGCTTCTAGCAAGGGCGTCGTGATTGAATGAACGACGTGTCGGCGTGGATATTCCGAAAGAAGTCCAAAGAGTTCTACTGATTCTGATTCAAGCTTTTGTGTTCATTCGCAAGATGAGTGCT